>RJWJ010003254.1:0-88839 GCA_004363605.1 Indri indri
GGACTACAGGCATGCGCCACCATGCCCGGCTGATTTTTTTCTATATATATATTTTTAGCTGTCCAAATTAATTTTCTTTCTATTTTTTTGGTAGAGATGGGGTCTCGCTCTTGCTCAGGCTGGTCTCGAACTCCTGAGCTCAGAACGATCCGCCCACCTCGGCCTCCCAGAGTGCTAGGATTACAGGCTTGAGCCACCGTGCCCGGCCCTGAAAATATTTCTTAAATAAACATTTATAAAAGGACTGCAAGCTCCCTTAGAAAGGTACTTGGGTGCATATGGGTCCTTAGGAGATGAGTCTCAATCCTGTCTTTCCTCTTGACTCACTATGTTTCCCAACACTAATCACTTAGAAAGGAGAAGAGGTACATATGCGTTCCACGCAATCTCCTTACTTAAGTTTTTTAATATAAAAGCTGGAGAGCGGCTATGACTTTATGCATTAGCAGAGTAACTAATTTTTTATATTTTTCTTATTAAAGTTTTCTATGCATAATATTATTTATCCTGGTGTTTCCCCTGCTGTTTAACGGTTGCTTCCAGCTTCTGATATTGTTAAACTAGAAAGCCATAATGCCAAATGTAGGGCATGTTTTCCTTGTCAAGCAGTATTTACTAAAAAGAAAGCTTGATTTCTCAGCATGGTCCATATGGCTTTATCCACTTACATTTATGTAGCATCATAGAGATTTGTCAGAGGTTTCACTATTTCCATTCAGCTTATTCACTTCACTGCTCTTCTGGCTTTAAAATTTAAAACTTAGAAAGGCAGCATTGTTGCCAGTCTAATTTACTTTAATAGTATTAAGCCAACCTTATGCTCCCTTTATAGCTTCCTTCCCCTTCACTTGCTTTGTCTTTCTCTCTAGAATTAAGTATTAATTTATATTGAAGAGATGGATAGTTTCCTTCAATGATCATCAAGCAAAGAATAAACAGTATGGTTTTGAACACTTTCCTTTGATCCTAAAGATTTGTATTACAAAATATTATTAAATATTCTGTCTCTCCTCAACTATAAAGTCAAAGAATCTGTCATTTCTTTAGTAAAACAATAGGTCCAGAAAATGGTAGGTAGAATATGACCTCGGAATATATTCAAACTTATAAAACAACTAATTTTCCATATTTTTTATTTTATTAAATTGTATGTACATAATATTCTTTGTGTCAATGACATCAGAGCTATTCTGCAAGTTAATTCTGAAAACCAGTTAATATATAAATGTAGGCACGGTGGAATTCTAAAAGAAACAGTTGCAGAAGTTGTCTTGAGAATATATCATTATGACTTAATCAAATCATGGGGTATATGTTTCATTTGTTTTGCATAATTGGGGTTCTCTGCAGAAGTACAATGACAATTATAAGGCCCAAGCAGAGAAGAAGCGAGGCCAATCAGAGGGGCACCAGCATCGATCAGAAGGAAGTCAAGATGATTGGGAAGGATCTTGGGGCCAACCAGAAGAAAATCGACACCATTCAGAGGGATTCCAAGGCCACTTGCAGAGATCTCATTATCAATCAGAGATATCTTATGGTCAATTAGAGAGATCTTATGACCAATCAGAGATATATTATGGTCAATCAGAGATATATTATGGTCAATCAAAGAGATCTCGTGGCCAAACAGAGAGCTCTGATGGTCAATCAGGAAGATCTAATGGCCAATCAGAGAGATATCGAAGATACTCACCAGTAGGAAGAATGCAAACATCACCCAGAACTGATTCTGAATATTGCAGGTAAAAATACAAGTCCTTAATCATTAGTACAATGTGTTGAATGATATGGAAATGAAAAGGCATGCTTTACATATCTATATTTTAATGGATAAATATGTATTTGTTGTAACAGGTATGTTTTGGGACAAAGATATTAATAGAATGGAGGTAATATATACATGCTATCAATGTTCTCTCAACTTTCTGATGTCCTCTGGTTATCATCCAGTTTCCCAAGGTGTCCCATTGAGTTGTTCCATCTAGGTCTGCATTCCCTGGCAGAGTCCCATGTACTCAGCCTTTCCTACTGAGCTTCCCCCACAATCAGACTATATTGATCATTGTCTAATCCCCTTTGGACCTTCCAACCTGGTGGGCAAGCTAATCTAAGAACAAACTACTATTAATAAATTGATAATATGTAATCTATGATAATGAATTTCTGTGTTTCCCTCTTCTGTCTCCTTCCTGAAGAGTCCTCGGAGAGTCCTTAGCAAACCAATTATAGGTGTGTCTTTGGGCAGCTGAACTTTTCTGCTTTCCTCAAATCAGACTATAGGAGAGAATGCGTGTTCCATGCATAGTCACAATACTAACCTTCTAAATATATTTTGAAAGCATCGTATATATTCACTGTTGCCTTATAAAACTGTTAGGGTAGGTCTGTCTACCCTAGCAAAAGAACCAGAGAAAGTTAAATAGTACTGTAGATTGAGTTTAAAAACACAAGACATTTTTATTGCAATTTATTAGTTTATTGAATAAAAATTTATTTTTAGTTTGAATTTCCCAGTGATTGCCCTCAGTTTTCATTGGCTATAAATGTCTAATCAAACATTTTAGCTCATATCAACTGCTGCACAGAATTGCTGATTTCAGCTAAAAAAAATTATTTCCAAGATGTGCATATGGGTTATTGCATATCTAGACAATGTCTGATGCAGGCACCATTTTAATGCAAAAGGTCTCACTCTACTTATATTAGCAGTATACACATTATTTGCTATAAAAAATTAAAATATGTTTAACTTGTGACAAGCAATTCATACATCTGCATTCATTAGGGATTTTCACACATTTTGCTTCATTTTACATATCAATTTATCAAGTGGTATAATACATTAAGGCATTGAAAATTCTATTTACATTATTGTCCAATGACATATTCTTATCATTTTGCAATTTTAAAATATAACAAACAAGTCTGTTTAGTTTTTTCCTTTATCTTCTAATTTTTTTATATCCTCAGCACAAATAAATACTAATTGAATGGTTAAGTTTACCAAATGTAGAACTATCACTAAAGAACAAAGTACTGAGTGAGAATTAATATATTTTTATCACTGATCTTTTGAAGATTAATTCTTCTACTCCATAATCTTCTATTCTGATATGTATTAGAATAATAAGTGGATTTTCTCATTTTCCTTGTGCTATCGATATCAGAAAAGATACTTTGTATGATTTCAGTCTTCTTGAATTTGTTAAGACTTGTTTTGTAGCCTAACATGTGTAGCCTAACATCTTGGAGAATGTTCCATGTACATTTGAGAATGATACATATTCTGCTATTGTTGGGCGAAATGTTCTTTATGTCTGTTAGGCACAACTGGTCTCTAGTGTTGTTGAAGTTCTCTATTTCCTTGTCGATCTTCTGTCTGCTTGTTCTATCCATTATTGAAAGTGAGACATTCAAGTCTCCTAGCATTATTTTCTTGCTGTCTGTCTATTTCTCCTTTTCATTTCCGTCAAAATTTGCTTCATGGAACTCTGAGGTTTGTTGCATAATTATTTATAATTGTTAATCTTCTTGGCGAATTAACCCTTTTATCATTATATAATATCCTTCTTTGTCTCTTGTAACGGTTTTGATTTAAAGTCTAGTTTGTCTAATATTAGTATAGCCATTCCTGCTCTCTTTTGGTTACCATTTGCATTTCTGTCATTTCACTTTCAGCCTATGTATGTCCTTAGATCTAAAGTGAATCTCTTGTGGACAGCATGTAGTTGGATCCTGTTTTTTAATCCATTCAGCCAATCTGTACCTTTTGATTGGGGAGTTTAATCTATTTACATTTAAAGTAATTACTGACAGGGAAGGACTTACTATTGCCATTTTGTTAATTGTTTTCTGTAAGTCTTGTAGCTATTTTGTCCCTTCTCTTACTGCCTTCCTTTGTCTTTCGCTGATTTTTTTTTGTAGTGATATGCTTTGATTCCCTTCTCATTTCTTTTTCTGTGTATTCTATAGAGATTTTCTTAGTGGTTATCATTGTAATCACATCTTAAAGTTATAGCATTCTATTTTAAACTAATAACAACTTAACTTCGATTATATTCAGAAACCCTCCTCCTAAGTACAGCTTCACTCATTCCCACTTTACATTACTGATGCCACAAATTGCATGTTTGTATATCGTATACTCATTAATATACATTTATAGTTATTTTTATGTTTTTGTCATATAAATTCAATGCATCAAAATTACAATAGTACAGATTACTATGTTTGTCCATATATTTACCTTTACCAGAGAACATTATATTTTTGTACAGCTTCATGTTGCTCTCTACTGTCCTTTCATCTCAACTTGGATTCTCTTTAGCATTTCTTGTAGTGCAGGTCTAGTGGTAATGAACTTGTAGGTTTTTTTCTTTCATACTTTGAATATATCATCCCACTCTTTTTTGGCCTGCAAAGTTTCTGCTGAAAAATCCACTGATAATATTATGGAACCCTCTTTGTATGTGATGAATCCCTTTTCTCTTGATGCTTTCAAGATTCTCTGTCATTGATTTTATACAGTTTGATTATAGGTCTTGTTGTGGTTGTTTTGTGTTTATTCTAGTTGGAGTTTTTTGAGCTTCTTGAAACTGTATGCTCATTTATTTCCTCATATGTGGGAAGTTTTTAAAGAAGCTCTCTCCCACCCCCATCCTCTCCTTTTTGGATTCCTATAATGCATATATTGGTTCACTTGATAGTGCCCCGTCAGTTTCTTAGGCTCTCTTCATTTTTCTTCATTCTTTTTTCTTTTTGCGTCTCTGACTCAGTGATTTAAAATGACTCATTTCAAGTTTGCTGATTATTTTTTCTGTCTGGGCAGGTCTGCTGTTAAACCCGACGAATGTTTCAGTTCAGTTAGTGTGCTTTTAGCTTCTGAATTTCTGTTTGGTTCTTTTTTTTATACCTTCTACCTCTTCATTGATACTCTTATTTTGTTCATGCACCATTTTCTTAGTTTTCTGTAGTTGTCTGTGTTCTCTTTAACTCATTGAGCTTCTTTATGACAATTATTTTAAATTCTTTGTCACACAGTTCATAGACTTGCATTTTTTTAGGGTCAGTTTCTGGAATTTTATTTTGTTCCTCTGATTTGGTCATATTTCCCATTTTCTTATATGCTTTGTAGATTTTCTCTGGAATTGGGGCAGTTGTAAAAACAAACACCTTTCCCAATCTTTGTGTACTGGCTTTGTGTGGGGAAAGACCTTCACCAGTCAGCTTAACTGAAGGTTCTAGGACCTCTCAAACCATTTCTGATCTCTCACTGCCCCTGGCATTTGGCTCTAACATGCTACTTACCTCTGTTTTTGGTGACTTCCCTACTCTAGTACCAGTTCTGTCTGTGCCTTGAGTCAGGTGAGACAGAAACCAGCCCCTTGGGCAGCCCCCAGACAAGACAGACTGTTGGATGAATGGTTCAGTCTTTTGTTTCCATTCGGAGGGAAGAGCCCTGCTATGGAGGTTTCCTATGCTGCATAGGGGGAGGGACACAGATGGGTGTACCAAATGCCACAAATTTTCCTACCCTTTTTGCTTGGAATCCCTCCTTGATTTTACAATGGTCTGAGTACTATAGATTCTCAACTGGTCTCTATAGTTCTCACAAAGGTATTTTGGTTCACATATTATTGTTAACTTGCTGTCTCTACTGGGGGAAGGAGGGCCCATAGCTCCCTGTCCATTATTGTCTTAATCTGCTTGGGCTGCCATAACAAAATACCATAGACTGGGGTGTTTAAACAACAGGAATTTCTCACAGTTATGGAGCCTATAAATCCGAGATCAGAAAAAAAAAATCTGAGATCAGGATGTGATCACAGTCGAGTTCTTGATGAGAGGGCTCTCTTCGTCGCTTTCAGATGGCTATCTTCTTGCTGTGTCCTCACATGGCAGAGAGCAAGTGAGCCCCAATCTCTTATTCTTCTTATAAGGACACCTCACCTCACCCTCATGACCTCATCTAAATGCAATTACCTCCCACATGCTCCATCTTCAAATGTTATCACTTTAGGGGTTAGGGTTTCAATATGTAATTTTTTTTTAATATGTGAATTTTTGGAGGGCACATTCAGTCCATAACAGCTACCTTGCTTACATCACTTCTAGAAAACTAAGTTTTTAAACAAAAATATTCAACCATATGCCTGGCTAACTTCTGATCTGTTGTTATGCATGCGTTAAGTAATAATTCACACTTAAGCTGAAAATTACTTATTGAAACACCATTCTGGATTTTAATTGCATCTAGTGTTTAGTCTTAAGTCAGATGTTTAAATATGTATAATAAAAGAATATTGCTGGAAGATATATATTCTAAATAATTGTTTTCAAAGTAAAAGATTATTTTTTTAAATTACCACCCTTTTTGATTAATATCAGTGCTTCTATGATGAATCAAGGGAGTGAATACTACCAGAAACAGATGCAGGAAAGAAATACTAAAATGAATATGAAACAAAAGGTAAGTGTCAGCACTTTCAACTTTATAACTCAGCATCTGTGTGGTTTTATTTATCATTTTCATTTGAATGGGCTTTCCCTTTGCAGCCTTCGTTTCTTCCAGTAGTTAGTTTTGGCATCTACTTCTACTGATGATTACTTTAGTACGTTTTAAAACCTGTTTATTGACATCAATGTATGAAGAAGCCACATATCATGTCATACATTTCTACATGAGTCAAGTGTTTCTAGCCTTACGGAATAATTGCTTGCAAAGTTTCCTTCTTCCTTTCCATTTCCCCATCCTACTTTATATTATTTAGTTTCTAAGTGGGCATTAGACAAAAGTAAGCAAAGATTATACAAATAATACTTATTAGTAGCATGTATTATTTTATTTTCTTTAAATTTTTATTTTATTTATTTATGTATTTATTTTGAGACAAGATCTCACTCTGTTGCCAGTGCTAGAGTGCAGTGGTGTCATCATAGCTCGCTACAACCTCAAACTCCTGGGCTTAAGTGATCCTTCTGCCTCAGCCTCCCAAGTAGCTGAGACTACAGGTGCACACCACGACGCCCGACTAATTTTTCTATTTTTTGTAGAGATGGGGTCTCACTCTTGCTCAGGCTGGTCTCAAACTCCTGGCCTCAAGCAATCCTCCTATCTCAGCCTCCCAAAGTGCTAGGATTACAGACGTGTGCCACCATACCTGGCTGCATGTATTATTTTAAACAATCTGTTTTACAACCATTGTGTCCCTAGGACATGGCCTACTTTATTTGTTATTTATTTCTTGAATATCTGTGAACAGCCAATTGCAAGAAATGATGTGAATAGTATATTGATTAAGCCAATTAAGTCTATTTTGCTGGAAACTTCCATCTTTAATGCAGAACACAGGTGTTTGATGGAAGCATTTAGATGAAATGTTTTATTGAGTAGATTTAGCTCCTACATGAAACACCTTATACTTATTCCTGCACTGACATTTGGATACTTTTTCCAATACCTTTTTACCTAGCTTAAATGGCAATGTGACATAGTGTAAAAGAGGGCTAGTCTGGGTCTCAGAGATTTAGTTTTTCTTTCTAGCTCTTCCACTTATTACCTGTATGTATAACCTTGAGCGAGTCACTTCCCCTGCTCTTGATCAGTTTCTTCACCTGTAAAATGAAGGGATTAGAATGAAAGCCATCTATGAGATGTCAAAAGAGTTCTCAGCATTATGGTGCAGTGGTTAATGACCAGGGACACTTGGATGGAATCATATTTCTGCCACTTAATGCGATATTTTATGAATTCTCAGATACACCTTTTTTTTCAGGTTTTAACATCTCTGAGATTAGGAAGTGTCTCACATTTAACCATAGTTAAATTGACAACTTTTAAATCTTTTCAGTGGTTCTTAAGATAATAGTGAATGTTACAATCATGGTTTCTTAGATTTGATGAAACATAGTAGCTGAAGAACCTTGGGCAAGTCTCTTTGAACCTGATTTCTCAACTATAAAATGGGAAGAATATTTACCTCATAGGTTGTTGTGATGATTAATTGAAATATATGTAAACATTTTAGGATAAAGATTAGATTATAGTTAAGTACTATATAAATTGAAGTTCTTATTATTTTATCATTACTATGATTATGATTATGTCAAATTATTTATTATAATCACCAAATGTTTGTTATGTTCATATTGATGTGATTACTTTTAAAAATGGGTGCTTTTAAAAAAGTTCTTACATTTTAATTAGTTTTATATGATTCATATTTATGTGTGTGTATACACACACACACACACACACACACACACACACATATGTTCAGTCATTATTCAAGTGATTTGCAATGTGAAGTGAAAAATCCCCATGGGAATATGGGGGCAAATATGAATATTCTTTAAATGGGAACAAAATCTATAATAGACTTTCGGATACAGTTAAAACCTCATAGGCATTTCTGTTTGCCCATTTATTTCTTGACTCTGTCCTAACAGAGTCCTAACATTCTACTAAATTTTACTATCAAAAGTTTTTTTATTACTTCCTTCTTACCAATTCAATGGCCTTTTCTTAGTTCCCTTCTTCCTCTACTTCTTTGTAGTATTTCATTTATTCATTCAACACTTACTGAGCACTTATTATATACCGGATACGTGCTATGTACTTGAGAAAGAATCTTTGCTCCCAGTAATGAATAAATAATAAAAACACAGTATAAATGCTGAGATAGAGGTATGTCCCAGCTATTATGGCAGTATAGGAAACGGGGTCCCAAACCAGTTAGGGAGGTCAGGGAAGGCTTACTAATGGTTATAGAATTTGAGTTGAGTCTTAAAGGCTGAGTGGGAGTAAGCAAAGCAGAAAAGGTTGAAAGGGCATTCCAGTTAGAGGAAACAACACGTGTAAAGGTGCAAAAATGAGAGAGAGCCTGGCATATTTGGTAAGCTGCAGTTAGCTTAGTTTGTCCCGACTGCAGTGGTTTTCAAACTGTGTACTGCAGAGTCCTAGGGGTTGTGAAGAGATGCCTCAGGGGCCAATGAAGGCAGCCTTGCTTTTAAAGATTTTGCATATTGGGATACCAAGTAAGATTTTATTAGAACTAGGGATTCTTCCACTTTAAAATATAGTTTGAACATCATTGAGCTCAAGTGTAAAATGTGTGAGCAGAACTGTTGAGAGGTGAGTGTGGAGGGGTAGAAAGTCGGGAGCCACATCATGGAGTCTATATTTGATGGCAATGCAGAACTGTTGAAAGACTTTAAGTAGGGAAATGACGTTATTGACCAATTTATTTTAGAAATAATCACATCAACTAAAACCCATTTTTCCCAATAGTTGCTAATTCTAGTTCCTGCTCTCATTTCCCTGTTTCCATGACTCCTGTTCCCATTTCTACTACTCTGGCTTCTCTACTACCTCGTTACACTCCTTGATAATCTGCCATAATTGCCACTGGTTCCCATATAAACAATCCCTCCATTCTAGTGGCATCCTCCTCTTTCTTTAGTTCTTGGCAAGGTCACTGTTAACTAGTATCACCAGTAGAGTATGGGGTGTGGGTACATGAGGCTCTCTTTTACTTATGGAGACATTGCCATTAGACATACATTCATCTTGAATTTAAGCTGCCTTTAGCAGCATGTTTACTTGTAAACACTAGTATGTGCTTCCAACCTGAGCATGAACTTTCTAGTAAGAGAATAGTTGATCTATAAACATTAACTGTCAAGAATACCTACATGTGTTATTGTGCTTTTATAGTCTACTGGCTCTGCAGACTTCCTTGTTGCTATATTATTTGTAGGGTTCTTGGTACCAAATCCACCTGCAAACTATATGGCTAGGACCTTATGTAAAAATAGCTGGATCACCCCAAATACTCGCTACATATAACTGGATGCACTGCAACCAATTCAGTTATGAAGTGATCTGGGCCAATTAACATTTGAATATAATACTTTGATTATGCTTTGGTCTGTTTCATTGACCACATGTAGGTATGACCTATGTTGTCACTTACAAAGTCATTTCAGGAATAAAGGATTTAAATTAATTATTGGAAAAATTCTAACTTTTACCTGAAATGTCTGATGGGAGTAGAAGTGAGACTTTCTAAAATTAAGTTATTAAGACCATACAGTTTTCTACCTCACTTAGCTATCTTGAATATAGTCAAAGTCACAGGCCTGTTATATATATAAAGATTTTGAGGACACCCTTTGTAGATTTTATCTATAACTATGATCTTTTCCCTACATCCAGACAAGCAGTGTTTGAATCCAGGCTACATCAAGATCTTAGAGAGTTTTCTTCTGGGTCACTACTAGATATAAGGTCTTGGAGAAGTCATTTGATTGTTCTGAATCCCAGTTTTCTTGTCTGTTACTCGAAGGAGTTGGACTGCTTGATTTCTAAGCGGGTCACTGGCTTTGACATTTTTGTATCTGTGAATAGGGGTGAAAAATCTTAAATTGAATGTTAGACTGAGGATCAAGCAAAGAGAATATTGCCATTGAAAATGTTGAGTTAATTTTAAATATAGACAACAAACACCTTGTACTGAGTAAGGACGAAAGACTTTTGCATGATTTGTTTCAACTTTTCTCATTTAGCTAACACCAGAAAATGAGGGCAACAACAATGATGAAGATAAGGAAAACTCTGAAAGGTAATTGCAGACAGACATCTGTATAACTGCATTTGATTATTCCTAGGGGAAAATATGAAACAAAAAGGAATAATTGTAACTTCCAGCAGGGCCCCTCTAGAATCTTACTCTGAACAATTCATAACAACTTCCATAAACAATCCTAATGCAGAACCAGAAAATTCTTAAGTAAAACAACTTGGCTTGATTTTATTTTTACTTTTGAAATTTCCATGCATCATCTTCCTACGGTGAGTATAAATGTCTTAATGTTATACCCCTTCCGCTTAAAGCATGAAAGAGTTGTCATCCCAAAAAATTCAGTACCATGAAGATTTTTCCTCATTTTCAATTTTAAGATTTAAAACTCTTCTGCTCTTTAATAATAATATATACTAGACATGCTAAATAAATTCTGGTGTTCCAAATGATCTTAGCTCCAAAGTTGTTTGTCAGGAATTCTCACTGATTTACAGAAATAACATTGATTAGTGATTAGCTATTAATAAATACATTGTTAAGCTATAGGGTATGGGTTATAGTGTCTGATGTGGCATTATTAGATTAATTTATAGCTACTTGTGGCAACAGCAAGCAGTTTCAAGAGATGAATACATAGGTCAAAGCGGGGAGTAGGACATGATTGCCATCCCATTTTAACATCTCTCCGGACCTGATAATTTAAAAGGACTCACATTCCTCAGGTAAAAGTTTTTTTCTTTTCTCCCCTATATACCTGCTATGTATATGACAGATGCTCAGGGAAATCTCCAACAGTAAATCACAAGAGTAGATCTCAAAGAGTTGTGTTACACTTCAGGCTTAAATACCATCCTCCCTGAAACAAAGAAAGAAAGGTGTGGGGAAAGGCCAGTTATAGGAGATGGTAGGGGGTGGGGGTAAGTAGAGTAAACTTGAGCAAAGTTTGTTGCTGATCCTTCTCTTCCTGGTGTGTGAGGGAGACAACCTTACCAGTGGAGATTTCCTTTAAAGACGTAAATTTCTCTTACAACAAGGTAACCTCTACTCTGTTTTCAAAGCTTCTGTTGTGTCTGCTGTTTGTCAAAACAATTAGCTCAGAAAAATCCTCTGGAAAAGAGGCATATTTTGAGTATACTCTGGGTATTCTGGGGCAGCATGTCCTGAAACTTATAAGTAATATCAGTAGCATCTGTGTATCCTTTCAGATCCACAACCAGGAAAGGGAAGAATGCCATTACACTCCCTTTGAAATGGGCCTCACCAAAGGCACCTGTGAAAGGATTGAGAGAGCTGTGGACCTAGAAGCAGATTAATAATAATAGCTGGCATTTACTGAGTGTCTATGTTATGTGCTAGGCACTGTGCTAAGTAAGCACTTTTACATTTGTGATTTAATTTAGTCCCAGCAATCCTGTGCAGTAGGTATTGTCAACAGAAAAGAAGCCAAACTCTGTAACATAATTTAAAAAGGTTTATTCTGGGTCAAATTTGAGGACCACAGCCCGCAGTGACACCCAAGAAGCCTTGAGCAAGTGGACTCACTGTGGCTGGGTAACAGTTTGGATTTATACATTTCAGGGAGACAGGGATTACAGATAAAGTCATAAATCAATATATGGAAGGCATACATTGGCTTGGCCTGAAAAGATGGGCCATCTCAAAGCAGGGGGCAGATTTTTACAGGTTATAGGTGGGTTTAAAGACTCTTTGACTTGTAATTGGTTAAAGACAGGAAGCTTGTCTAAAGGCTTGGAATGTCTTAAAATAAGGAAGTCTGTTAATCAGAGACAAGCCACTGGACATACATTTGTTATGTAAATTGAGGACCAGCAGGTTTCTCTTGAATAGCCTTAGGCCTGTCAATGAGTTACAAAAGGATATCTACAGGAAGGGAGAGAGCATGATGAGGCATGTCTGACCTTCTTCATGGCCTATAATTGAGTTTTAGGAGATACCCTTGGCCAAGAGGGGGTCCATTCCAGTCAGCTGGTTGGGAGGAAGCCTCAAGATTTTATTTTAGTTCACAGTATTAACATTTCCATATTACAGATAAATAAACTAAACCTCAGTAAGGTACATTATGATAACTTCCCTGAAATCGTACAACTAATAAGTGGTAGAAGCTATATTTAAATTTGGTTTGTATGGCTATAAAACCTGTGGGCTTTCTACTCTCCCATATTGTCTCTCTGCAAATACAAGTAAAGAAGTTAAATTCTCTAAAATCCTAGGGTATTAATAGATTTCTATTGCTGCTTAAACAAATTACCACAAACAGCAGCTTAAAACAGCACCCATTTATTATCTCACAGGTCAGATTTACAGGCATGCTTGGCTGGCTCTCCACCTAGGGTCTCACAGAGCTGAAATTAAGGTGCTGGCCAAGCTGCCCTCTTATCTGGAGGCTCTTTGGAAGAATCTACTTCCAAGCTCATTCTAGTTATTGGCAGATTTCAGTTCCTTGTGTCAGGTTTTAGTCTGAAATGTCGGTTCTTGGCAGACTCATGTCCGAAGAATGACCAGACATGCCAAAGTCAGGCAAGCATGAAAATGAGATTTATTGAGGAGAGAAAGATAGGATTATAGAGCAAGAACAAGATATAGGTTTACAGAGCCTGATACATATGCCACAGATGACAACCAGACCCATTGTTGCAGCAAAGGAAGAGCAAATGGAAGGGCAGAAAAAAGGGACTGCTTATGGTCTGCGTCTTGTTTTATAGTCCCTGCATTGGGACCTCCCTCGTGGTTCAGACATCACCATGGAACCACTTTGATTGGACAGTTGAGAGTTGCATGACCTGAGCCTCACTGTGCATGTAGATCTCCCATGAGCCTCTCTGAAAGCCCATTTGGTGGGCGGAGTGAATCACAGCAGCACCCACTTTCGTCCCTGGGAGACCTGGAGTCACTTGGAGGAAGCCAGGGGCCACCCTGCTTCTAGAGGCAGCCTGAATTCCCTTTCATGTGGCCCCTTCATCCTCAAACCAACAACAGCATGTCATGTCCTTCTCACTCTTTGAATCATTCTGACTTCCTCTTTTGCCCCTTTTGCTTTTATCATATGGTTAGATTAGGCCAACTCAGATGTATGTCGTTAGAGAAAATAAAGAAAAGGAAAGAGAAATTACAAATAAAAATTAATTGGGAAACATTTATTTAATTACTCAGAGCACTCTCCCCCTTTTTCTCAAAGCAAACATAGTTTTGGTACAGTTGGATCATAGAAGGAGCAATATTTATAACCAGACCAAAAAAAAAAACAGTGAGAAAATACCTGACTTATTTAAAACCACTGACTATAACAACTCAACTGACGACATCCAGATAACCACACAGCATTTGGGCTTTTGTTGTACTCTACCTCTGATAGAGTGTAACTACATGTGGTAAACATATTCCCTTGAAATATTTATCCACTCATTAAAAAAAAATTTTATGTACTGTTTATTTACATGAAGATCTGTTATAATGAGATGAAGCAAGAACCATACCTACTAGCAACCATACAAGAGGCCCTGTATTTTCATTTTCATTCTGCCATGTTGCATACCTCTGTAATGGGGCAGAATGAACATTTTTGATAGGTGGGCTCCTTTTCATATTAATTCCTATATATCCATGTGCTCCAACTACTTTTTTAGTAACAACTTCATTGAGATATAATTTTCATATCATAAAGTTCACCAAGTTAAAGTATACAATTCAGTGGCTTTTAGTATATTAACAGTTGTATAACCATCACCACAATCTAATTTTAGAACATTTTCACTGTCTCCAAAAGAAACTCCATACCCATTAGTAATCACTCCCCATTCTCTCCCTTCCCTCTCCTATCCCCAGCCCAAGGCAACCATGAATCCATTTTCTCTCTATATGGAGGCTATGGCTGCTTTTGTCCCAAAATGCTTATAGGCATAACCATACTCTAAAAATAGAAAAACTGCTTTGGCATTTAAAGAGTAGAAAAACTCATGTTAGGATTTTGAAGCAACCATATAAAAAAAGTCTAGATTAATGCATGCATTTGATCCTCCTGTATGCTGTACAAATGCTCCCTGATTCAGAACTTGGAATCTTACTACTAAAAGGAAGCTTGAGGATTCTTGAAAATGTACCATCTTCATTTTACAACTGGGGAAAATGAGACTTAAAGAGGTTAAGTTCAATGATCCAAAATTGCTCATCTAATTAGTGGCTGTCAAATACGTTTTTATTAAATACTATGTTTAATTGACAGAGCCATAAGACGTGAGTTTAAAGATTTACTCCTGAAAAGAAAATATGCTGCAATCAACAATTCTCCAAATAAGCCCAAAGGAATACACTTGGAATTCAAGTATCAAGCACTGGGTAACCAGGTAAATTTAATAGAATTGCACAATAAACTTCTTCACGTGATGTTAAAGAATTCATGTCTATTTTAGGTATCTTTTATGTATCAGAAAAAATGTGGTTAAGCAGAACCTATCTGGAACCGTTAATACATAAGAAATCTCTTCCCTATGCTAAACCTTTGTGAGAGACACAAAGGTCAAGAAAATAAACCAATCTCAATTACTTATTTTTAAATGAACTTCAAGTTGAACATGGATTTAGTCCAGTCTACTGCAGCTGTCCCTCAGTATCTGTGGGGGATTGATTCCAGGGCCCCACTGGATACTAAAACCCATGGATGCTCAAGTCTCTGATATAAATGGCGTAGTATTTACATATAACCTATGCACATCTTCCCATATATTTTAAATCATCTCTAGATTACTTATAATATCAAATACAATGTAAATGCTATGTACATGGTTATTATACTATATTATTTCGGGAATAATGACAAGAAAAAAGTCTGTACATGTTCAGTACAGATGCAACCATTCATTTTTTTTTTAACATTTTTGGTTTGCTGTTGGTTTAATCCACGGATGCAGAACCCATGGATAGAGAAGGCCAACTGTATATGTTTACATCTGTGGTGGCCTTAAGGCTCAACATAATTCTCACTTATCAAGGAGACATCTATGTCTACCAGACCATGTACTAAAGCAAGAAAGTATACTAATGTATTTTTAAAGATTTTCACAGCAGGAGTTGTAACCAGAAGAGTTTTCTGTCAACCTTCAGTTAGCAACAGGGTAAATTAATCAGAGTACACTATTCCATCCATGTTTTGATTAATTGTGTTCTGCATAAAAGCATATGACCCGTAAGTGGAAAATAGGTGATGTATGGTAATAAATATAGACTACTTGTGCCTCAATGTACTACTAATCTGGTTTCTGATGTAGGTTTTGAGGTGATGTTGGAAAGGGTATTTCTGGAAGGTGGAGAAAGAAACTTAGGCTCAGTGGCAGTCTATATAAGGATGAAACTGGAAATTAAGTTTTGGGTGATCTTTAAGGTATTCCAGTTGGCTGTAGACAATAACATCAATTGGAAGTCACTTGGCCCTAGGGTTGTCTTCACAAGGCAGATCACCAACTCCCTAAGCATAGTCAAAACATTTGATCTACAATGCATAGAAGTAAGTCTGACCCTCATTCCACTGTGGAACCTTACTTACTTACTTTTTCTTCCCTGCTCTTCCATTATGCCCTTCAATGCCACTAGTTATCCTATAAGAACCAAGAGGTGGCCTCAATGGCATACCAGAGATCAGGCAAACCAATTCATGTGTCTAGGGTCACAGAGCAGTTTCTTCAAACTCAGAGGCTCCCACTTCTTACTCAGAATCTTCTCTAACTATCCCTATTTTTAGTAACCAAATTTCATGAGTATTTTGTAAGATTGCTAACCCCTCAAAGTTACAGCTTTTCTTTCTTTCCTTCACAGACTGAAGTATCACTCGACGAGAGATTCTCTAAGATAAAAGTTAGAAAAGCAATGTTCAACACCTGAAGACAAAAGGTCTGTTTCTCTTAAAGGTCTTCTGTTAACAGGGAGATTGTAGTGAATTATATTCAAAAACATTTACAAAAGCATTTCAAAGCATTTATTCTTTCAGTATTGAACTTTTTACTCTTCTTGTGAAAGTATTTTTTCCTTTTGTAAGTCTTAATATAAATAATCTGCCAAAACTAAATGTTTACATGGAAGAAAAAAATGTTTAGCTTTGTTTGCATAAAAGAACAGGAAAGTAAGCAAGAAAGATTTTGAATGATAGATTTTAGAAAAACAGCCATATTTACAGAATTATATGTCTTTACAACATTAGAGAATGTTTCTTTGTTTTAATTTGTTCCTTGAGCTCTAGAACCTACCTTTGAGTCTTAAGAAAGCTCCATTTCATCAATCTAGCACAGCATTAATGAGTACCTTTTCTGAAATATTCTGTGCCTCAAAGATCAGTTAGTAAGACTGAATTTTGCTATTTGACTACTAAAATGCTAAATTTGTATCCTAGCTTTTATAGTTTTTCTAGGAATTTGTGCTTTTACTTTTGATATAAACTTATAAGACTTTTAAACTCTTCTGTCATTTTTTGTGAACACGTTAAATAAATGAAATTTAAATATAAACATGACTCTTTTCCTGTCCATTGATACATGGTGTCCCAAGTAATAGTGATCTTGACATGGGCAGATTATCAAAGTGCAGTTTGGACCTCAACTACTGTGTCCGGCTAAAATTATTGTTAGGGTATACTGAAAGTGGTAAGTTTATAACTATGTGGTACTTCCATGTAAGGCTGGTGATTTTTAGCCTAATTTAACAAATTCTGTCCTCACATTTAATAGTTAATTGTGCAAGGAAAATGTAATACAATTTAGAGATATAGGAAAATTGGAGTCTAGTCTGGTTCACTTGTACCATTGCTTTCCGAACCAAATTAACAGACAGTAAAGACTTTCATAATAATATATGAGTGGATTAATAAAATGTGGTATATGTATACCATGGAATATTACTCAACTACAAAAAACAATGGTGAACTAGCACCTCTTATACTATCCTGGATAGAGACTGAGCCCTTCCTTCGAAGTGAGAGGTATCATAAAGATGGAAAAACATGTACCACATGTACTCGCCATCAAATTGGTACTAACTGATCAACACTAAGGTGCTCACATGGTAGTAATACTCACTGGGTGCCGGTCGGGTTGGGGGGAGGTGGGGAAATAAACCCACAACTAATGGAGGCGGAGTGGAGCCCTCTGTATGGGGGAAGGGCACACTTGTAGCCCTGGCTTGGGCAAGGCGAACGCATTACATGTAACCAAAATGTTTGTACCCCCATAATATCCCGAATTAAAAAAAAAACATTGTGTTGAGAAGCAAAATGATCATCAGTTTGACTTAAGGTCTGTAGACTTTGCTGTAGCTTTGCTATAGAGAAATACAATATGCCTGAAGCTTCTTAATGTAGTTTGTATCAAGTGATTTGGAGAGAGAATTTTCTTCTGGTCATAAAACACTACATGGTAGTTGCAGAAATTTTATAAAATACAAAATACCCAAAATTATCACATACACACACACAATTGTAATATCTATGTTCATATTTATTTTCCTGTCACTACGATTTCTTCCACAGTAAAGCTTTTTACCATATTTATCTAATTCCCCATTGATGGACAGTTAGGCTGTTTCCAGTTTGAGTTTTTGTAAATTATGCTTGTGATGAGGTTCCACGCACCTATCTCTTTGCAGTACGTCTCCAATTCATTCCATATGATAATTTTCCAGAAGTAGAGTTGCTAGATCAAATAGTACATATTTAGAATGTTACATGTATAGGTAAATTGCTGTACAGAGGTTGTACCATGATATCCCCACTACCAGAATATGAAAAGGCTTGTTTTCTCATACTCTCATCACCAGATAATACAGGATACATATACTGTTTTCAATGTCTTGTTTGCCGATGGGTAATAACAGGTAATGAGAGACATGATAAGGCAATAAACCTAGCAATATTTTGCAAGCTTCAAATGGTCTTTTTTATATGTTAAAAGCAGCCATATATCAATAACTCACAATTCTCTCCCTCTCTACCTTGAATAACTTTACAAGTACAGGAGCACAAATGATCAGTTTGGACAATGCCCAGAGATAAGCACTCTAGCCATTTGGCAGTATGTGAACAAAGAAACAGGCAAACTGAGTTTTCTATTTTTGCCTCACCAATCCTGGCCTCCACCAATCATAGCATTAATTTTCCAAGTGTGGTCTTCAGGCCAGCTATCAGCATCACTTAGGAACTTGCAAAGTCTCAGACCTCACCCAAGGTCCATTGAACCAGAAACTCTGATGTGGGCCCCAGCAATCTGTCTTTTAACAAACCCTCTAGAGAATTCTTGTACATACTAAAGTTTGAGATTACACAGTATACTACTCCTTAGTGGTAACCAAAATTCCTACCCAAGATCAGGTGAAATTATAGTGCCTACTCCCTGTCTCCTTCTCTCCATCTGTCTCAATATTTCTGTTTTGTCCCCGGTGCCTAACAAAGTGCCTGGTATATAGAAGGTGTTTGATAAATATTCATTGAATGGAAAAGCATTGCCAAAATGCAATAAACAAAGATTGGAAAAAATGCACCAACACGTTAGAATTTGGGAGCAATAGGAAATTTGTGTTTTACCACATTCACTTTAATATATTTTAAAAATTTTTGAATTACTGTAAGGCTGGTGGCAGGCACCCCTCCCCTCCCTAAAGAAAAAGAAGCCCATGAGTCCCACCCCAAACTGTAACAAAGAACTTTCCACTTTTCATGCTGAAAGTTCTCGCCAAAGAGAAACCCCCATCCCCCAACTCCAAACCCTTCATAAGCCCGGGCAACACTTCTGGGTGCGTGACTTCTCTGGGTGCGTGACTTCTCTGGCCCCCCGTCTCTCGGGACCAGTGAACCTCGCCCAGGAGCACTTTCTTTCCTCCTCCCCCAATAAAGCCTCATTGCTTATCCTTTATACTCTGCTCGTCTTTCTTTCTCTGCTGCTGCCCATCCCAAAACCTTACATTTGGTGCCGAAACCAGGGAAGGGTGAGTGGTGCTGCCGGGACCGTGGTCTCGGGGTGGTGCTCCCCACTTCCGCGGCCCCTCCGGATAAGGATCTTCAGCCACGACTCAGGTCCCTGATTCTCTCTCGGCCTGGGTGAGTCACCCTGTGTTATCTCAACCCGAATCCCCCACCGGGAGTCTCTTCCCTCCACCGGATCCTGTTCCGGTCCGTTAAACTGTGGGCCCATGTCAGAGGCTCCCCCCATTCCAGGGCTTGAGGTTACTCAGGGACGCCTAATATCCTCTCTCCCCCTTACTGTTCCGGCGCACCAGTCTCAGGGAGACGTCCCCCAGACTTCTGTGGCCTCCGTAATCAGGAAACCGTTCCTGTCTATTTCCCCCATTCGGGTTGGGGCAACATGGATAGCCAATCTTCTAAAATTCCTCGTGAGACGCCCCTGGGGTGTCTACTGGACAATTTAAAGGCCCTGGATTTAGACATCCAGCCCAAGCACCTCATTTTTTACTGCCTGGCCAATGTATAAATTGGACAATGACTCTCAATGGCCTGAAGATGGAACTTTCGATTTCAATGTCTTACAAGACCTTGACAATTTTTGTCACAGAAACAGCAAATGGTCAGAGATCCTATGTCCAAGCCTTTTTCTGTCTGCGCTCCTGTTATCTCTCTCTCTCTTTTTTTTGTCTGTCTCTCTCTCTCCCTGACACTGTCCTCTCATCACCCGGCACTGTCTGTTCCTGTCTCTCCAGATGCCTTCTCAGCTCTCTCTGTTTCCCTTAACTCCTTAAGGTCTCCCTACACGTGCGCTCCTGCTCCACCTCCCCAGCGCACGAGGTGAGACAGACAGTGGAGCGCCTTCAGCGGACTAGAGGCCTCAGGATCCCACCTTGGCCGGCGAGTGGCGCCGGCCTTCACCTTCATCGTGCCACGACGGCTTTCGTGCGGGGGGGGGCCCCAGACTCACGCACGTTCTACTTGCGCTCCCGCCCCTCCCTCGGTCAAACTTGTAACCCTGCACAGGTCCTCCTGGCTCACAACTCTCCTCTCTCTCCGGATCCCTCCCCACCACCCCTCTCAGACCTCTCTCCAGCCCCCTCCGCCTCTGCCCCGTCAGGCGCCACACGGGTTCAGCAAGGATATAGCGCAGCAGCTCCAGTGGCTCGGGGGTGCGCTGGGCGCAGGGCAGGATCCCCACAGTCTCTCAGCCACCCTCCCGTTAGACCCCCACCTTACTCTGGTCACTCTCCGCCCGAGCCCTCTGCCCAACCCACCGCTCCATTCCCCCAGTCGCCCCCCGAGGTCTCCTATCAGCCCTCACGCCTGCTGCCACACACTCCCCTCCGATTGTCCTCTCATCTGCCCACTGCGCAAAGTCGCCAGGACCAGCGCCTGGCTCTGCGGTGCCCAATTGCGCACGCGGGGGGGGGGGGGGGGGGGCAGCTGCGCTGCAGTTCTTGCCAAACAGGCTCAGCACGTCCTCACTGAAGGCGGGTGCGGCCCCGCCGCCGCCGCTGGAGCCCGGCGGCCGCCAGCAGCAGCAGCAGCAGCAGCGCGGCCAACTCACACACAACTGCTCCTGACCCGGCCCTTCTCTGTCCACTTCATGAGGTGGCCAGGGCCAAGGGCGTCGTACAAATACATATTCCCTTTTCCCTTTCCGACCTCTCCGAGATAAAAAAAAAAAAAAAAAAAACACGTCTAGGCTCATTTTCTAATGACCCCAGCGCATACACCAAAAATTTCACTACCCTGCGGCCTTTCTCAGCCGCCTTACAGGCACTCTTATCCAATATACTCGCCTAGACCCTATCTTCCCCGTAGGAGCTACTGTCCTTACAACCCACTTTATTACCCAGTCATCTCCTGCTATCAGAAAAAACTCAAAAACGCAGAGGAGGGCCCTCAGACCCCCTATCCGAGACCTGGTGAATATGGCATTTAAAATCTTTAATTCCCGAGATAAACAGGCAGAGGCCCAGAAAAAAGCCCATGTCCGCCAAAAGGCCCACCTGCAAGCCCAAGCCTTGATTGCAGCCCTGCGTCTGGTGGGACCCAAGAAGCCATCGACCTCATCTAAGGCGACCAGCCGCACTTCACCAGGCACCTGCTTCAAGTGCGGTAAAAAAGGCCACTGGGCCAAGCAGTGCCCACAGCCACGTCCACCCACCAGGCCTTGCCCAGCATGTGGTGAAGAGGGACACTGGAAAAGTGACTGCCCCTCAGGACAGAAGTCCAGAGAGCCAGTCCTTCCATCCCTAGACCTGCCGGTGGCGGTTTTGGGTCTGGCTGCCGAAGACTGAAGAGGCCCCGACTTGGCGACCCCGATCACCCTCGCCGAGCCCAGAGTGAAATTCAAGGTAGCAGGTGAGACAGTGTCCTTTCTGGTGGACACAGGGGCTACCTACTTGGTCCTGCCTTCTTTTTCAGGCCCTACTTATCCTTCCCAGGTGTCGGTCATGGGTATTGACGGCAATCCCTCTCAGCCCTCCACTACCGGTCCCCTAACCTGCCTAATAGATAGCCGCCCCATCACCCATTCCTTCCTTATCATGCCCTCCTGTCCCGCTCCACTATTGGGAAGGGACTTATTAACCAAACTGGGCACCACCCTCCACTTTTCCTCTGGAACTTCCACCCTTCTTCTATCTCTCTCTCCAGATTCCTCAGTTTCATCCACAGCCTCCCCCCCTTACCAAGCCCTACATACCCTCTTCCGCCTAAACTCATAGACCCTCGGGTTTGGGACACCTCCATCCCAGTGGTGGCCACGCACCACACCCCCGTCCTCATTCAACTCAAAGACCCTTCATCTTTCCCTTCCCGCCCACAGTTCCCTATTTCACCAACCCACCGCAGAGGTCTAAACCCCATTATAGAATGTCTCCTGCGCGAAAAACTCTTGATTCCAACCAACTCCCCCATAACACACCCATACTCCCAGTAAAAAAGCCAAATGGCTCCTACCGGCTAGTCCAGGACCTCAGACTCACCAACGAGGCAGTTGTCCCCATACACCCTGTAGTACCTAATCCCTACACTTTACTTTCTCATATTCTGCCCTCCACTACCCACTTTTCTGTCCTGGACCTCAAAGATGCCTTCTTTACTATCCCCTCAGACCCAGCCAACTACAACCTCTTTGCCTTTACATGGGAAGATCCTGACACAAGCACATCCAGACAACTCACTTGGACTGTCCTGCCCCAGGGGTTTTGGGACAGCCCCCATCTATTTGGTCAGGCTCTGGCCCAGGACCTACTTCAATGTCCCTTGCAACCTAGCACCGTCCTCCAATACATTGATGACCTACTGCTCTGTAGTCCCTCTATACGGCACTCCAAGACTCACACTGCCTCTCTCCTCAACTTTCTTGCCTCTAAGGGCTATCGGGTGTCCCCCTCCAAAGTTCAGCTGTCTATGCCCACTGTCACTTACCTTGGACTTCGTCTCACCCCACTTTCCGTCATCTCACTGTGGAACGCCAGCAGGCTCTTCGCGACCTCCAGCCACCCACCGCTGCTGAACAAATTGTGTCCTTCCTCGGGTTCATTGGTTTCTTCCGACACTGGATCCCCAACTTTTCTCTCCTAGCTAAACCCCTCTATGAGGCAGCACGTGATGCCTCCACTGGCCCTCTATTAAACCCTCAGGCTGTCCGACGCGTGTTTCTGAAACTTCATGACGCTCTCCTACAAGCACCCCCTCTAACACTCCTTCATCCTGAAAAACCCTTTTACCTTTACATGGATGAGCGCCAAGGCCTGGCCCTCGGTGTCCTCACCCAACCTTTGGGCTCCTAAAACCCACCCACCTTTACTCTGGTAGCTTATTTATCCAAACAACTGGACACCACGGTCCATGGCTGGCCGCCCTGTCTCCAGGCACTGGCCACAGCAGCTACTCTCGCTAGGGAGGCACTAAAACTTTCCCTGGGACAGGATCTACATGTCTTTTCTACCCATCGCCTCCAAGGCCTCCTAACTCACCATTCATTGGCACTCCTCACTCCTTCTAGATTACAGGAATTCCATCTCCTATTTGTGAAAAATCCCACGATTACCTTAACACAGTCTCCAACCTTAAACCCTGCTGCTTTACTACCCATCCCATCCTTAACCCTGTCCTCTCACTCTTGCTCTGAGTTGGTTGAAGCTGCCACCACCTCCAGGCCCGGCCTAGTGGACCAACCCCTCCCCGGGGCAGACTTAACATTGTTTGTTGATGGCAGCTCTTCTGTGAGAGATAACAGCAGGCGCCAGGCAGCCTATGCCTTTGTCTCACTGATTGCTTTTACCCAAGCCTTACATCAAGCCAAAGGTAAAACTGCCAATATCTACACTGACTCTAAATATGCTTTTATGATAGCTCACTGCCATGCTGCCATACGGAGAGAACGAGGCTTTCTCTCCACCAAGGGCTCCCCTGTTGTCAATGCCACTCTCATTTCCCGTCTCCTCGAGGTCCTTCAGCTGCCCACCCAATTGGCTATCATACACTGCAAGGGACACCAGACAGACGGGTCCCCTGTCACTAAGGGGAACAACTATGCCGATGCTATCGCCTGCAGCCTAACATCCCCAAACCCCCCTAGTCCAGCTCCTCTTCTTTTCCTTTCCATTCCTTCTCTCCAACCTCGCTACACTCCAGAAGAACATGACAGACTTCTCACTGAAGGGGGCTCAACCGCCACTGAAGGGTGGGTCATACTAAATGGCAAATTGGCCCTCCCTAAGGCACAAGCCCTAAAACTCATTGGCCAGGTACACCCTTCACTACATATTGGCACCAAGGGCCTCTTCCACTTCCTACAGCCTCTATTTTCACACCCTTCACTAAACTCCCTTATCAAAACTGTCTGCTCAGTCTGTGACATTTGTGCTCCTGTCAATCCTCAGGGTGGCCTCAAACCCCCCATGTCTACCCATCAAATGCGTGGACACCTCCTCGGACAAGACTGGCAGGTTGATTTCGCTCATATGCCGGCTCACAAATGCTTCAAATATCTTTTAACACTGGTAGATACCTTCACGGGTTGGGTTGAAGCTTTCCCCACTGCCCATGAAAGTTCTGGAATTGTGGCCTCCACTCTTCATCACAGAGATTATTCCTCGCTTTGACCTTCCTTCCTCCATTCAGTCTGACAATGGCCCTGCTTTCATTTCTAAAGTTGTTCACCATGTCTGTGAGGCGCTCGATATAGAGTAGAAACTTCATGTTCCCTACAGGCCCCAGTCCTCAGGAAAGGTTGAAAGGGCTAATGGGTTCATAAAAGACCACCACACCAAACTCACTATCGAGACCCGCCAATCATGGCTTGACCTCTTGCCCCTGGCTCTCACCCGGATCACGGCAGCTCCTCGATATCCTACTTATCTGAGCCCTTTTGAGCTCATGTATGGCCTGCCTTTTCTCATTAACCATCATCTTCCAGCCCAGCCCCCACCTTTGGCCTCCTATCTCCCATATCTCTCTCTCCAAAGGCAACTTCTCCATGCCCACGCGGACAGATACCTGCCTCAGCTGCTGGAGACCGACTCTGATATCTCTCACACGGATATACACCCCAGCAACTCGGTACTTCTTAAAACTCTTCACCCTAAGCCGCTTGAGCACCGATGGACGGGGCCCCATACGGTCGTTTTAACAACACCTATGGCTGTAAAACTTCTAAACGACCCTACCGGTTCTTGGCATCATATCTCACACATCAAAAGGTCCCCACCTCAAGATGCTTCCCCGACCTACTCCTGCCACCAGGTAGGTCCCAGTAAGCTCCGTCTTACGTGGACTTCTATATCTTCTGGCCCTTCTAACAGCTGCTCCTGATTCAATTTATGTCTGAAGATTTAAGATATGCGAGTCCCTCCCCTCGGGACTCACCCACTGCGTCAATACATCCACCCCGGGTCCTTGTTCCCCTGTCATAATAGTCCCTTAATTAACTCTATATGGTTTTACCGATCGCCTACAAAATGCTCGCTGGCTCAGTTCCTCCAGTGCCGCCTACAGGAACTATCTCGAGTGGCAGTAAACCAACTACCTCTTCATCCATACTCCCCCCAACCAGTCGCCCCTCGACCAGTCACCCCTCCACCCCCTGACTCCGGCCCATAGCCCCTAACTACGTCCCCTCACAACAGGAAGTAGTCAGAAAGAGTGGCGCCCATCATATCATAACCAAAAGGCCAGAATGTAAGGCTGGTGGCAGGCACCCCTCCCCTCCCTAAAGAAAAAGAAGCCCGTGAGTCCCGCCCTAAAGGCGGTAACAAAGAACTCTCCACTTTGTGTGCCAAAAGGTCGTGCTGAAGAGAAACCCCCATCCCCCAACTCCAAACCCTTTATAAGCCCACTCAACACTTCCGGGTGTGCGACTTCTCTGGCCACCTCTCTCAGGACCAGTGAACCTCGCCCGGGAGCACTTTCTTTCCTCCTCCCCCAATAAAGCCTCTTGCTTGCCCTTTTCACTCTGCTCATATTTCTTTCTCTGCCGCCGCCCATCCAAAAACCTTACACTTACATTAGAAAAAAACACATTTGTGGGTAAAATAATAAGCCATAAGAGTATTTAAGTTGCTTTTTGATTTGTACATCTTACACCTTTAGTGGGGATTTGTGTTTTGCTGTGAGTGACTTGGCAGAAAGATTTCCCTACTCCAGCTGAGTGCTGAGTGACAACCAGCAGATGGCAGCATTCAACTTCCAAACACAGTCTTCCATCAACCTCTCACAAACCACATTAAAAGAAAGAAAAACCTTATGATTAAACAACTTGTAGTGTGTTTGTATACTTCAGAAAATGGAAATTTGTTTGAAGCTGGAAAACATTTTATCCTTACAGCATAGTTTCCCAATTTAATTCGGATAGATGATCTTCAGGCTATTTAAATAACGAATCCTGAAAGTCCACTAGTAAAGAGGAATGATGGCGTAATTTTGCATTTCTCAGAGCCACATTTAGCAGTTGTGGTAGTGAAAATCGGCTTTCTGTGGAAATGTTTTGGCAGCTGCTTGCAAAGGGTGATTTTAAGACCTCTAAACAATTCCTCTCCTATCCCCACAGCTCTAAATAATGCTCCCCAAAATCATTTTCCTTTGCCAGATAACTGGGGAACATTAAACACTTGTTCCTTTCTAAAATTCAAATATCCCTAGATGAATTTGAATTGTCATAGAATTTTCATGTTGTTAAGTGATAAAATCTTGGGGTTTTTTTTTAAGGGAAAGAAGTCTGAGACTAAGGGCTTAAACAACTTTCCCATGATCATATAGGTAGTTAGTGGCAGAGCTAAGTAAAACAAGGCCTATGTCCCCTACCTTCAGCCCAGTGTAGGCTTTGTATTTGTTTGTATTTTGCTATATATCACACTGCTTTGCTTTATGAATATATACCTTGCAAAGGTATGCTGTCCAGACTTGCTTTAAAATATTCCAACAATCAATCAGTAAATCACCCATTCAGTAAAATATAATTATATATGTATAAATTACATATTATTTATAAATAAATAATGTACAATATATGAAAATTCTATAACAAAGATTTTTTAAAAAGATTTTATCTTATTATACCTTGGTTTGAGTAAGTATACTAGATTCTTATGAAAGCATATCCAGATTAGAGAACCAAAGAAAGAACGTAAAAAAAAGGAAGAGTGGAAAATGGAGAGTTTGAGAATGTAGACAAACTTAGAATTCCTTCCTCATCTAAGTTGTGATACGTGACAGAATTGGTTGTGTGATCTTAGGGAAGTCATTTTCCCTCTATAAGCTTGTTTCTTTATCTGGTAAATGAGGTCTTTAGAAAAGATGGTCTCAAGGGTCCCTGGAAGCAATACACATCTCAGTTCCCTAAAAAAAAAAAAAACAAAAAAAAAAAAACCAAATATTTAAATTCCTCTTTGAATTTTCTGAAGGAGATAACAAAGGAAGCCTCAGATCAGGGCAAGCCCCCATGGTCCTGACTAGATCATTCCTGACAGCTAAGTAGCCCCATGACCCCCGGTTCTTCAGAAGGCTCCAAGGCCACCAGTTCTGAAATGGGACAGAAGTCTTTGGCAAGCAGCCATGCTCACTGTTGCAGTTTCCACATGGCCTGAGGAGGGTACCCAAGAAACATGGCTTTGGGCCACTCTCATGGCCACCCCTGACTTCCATTTGAACGTAAGAACATGGCTATAGGAGACCAAAGTTTAAATCCCATCTCTGCCACTTCTTAGATGTGTCTGATCTTAGTTATTTCTAGTTGTCAATTTTGCCATATATAAAATTGTTGTGAGAAGTAAGATAATAAACTGTTAGCACAGTGTCTGCCACATACTAAGTATTCAATAAAAGTGATTAGGAAGGTAGATAGAGATGTAGACAGAAAGGAGATGGGGTAATATATTTGTGATATTATTAAATTCTTGCCCTCCAGGAGTTCATCTCCTTCCCATTCAAGTTGCTAGTCATTTCTGTACTCATTGCCTCAGTGGTGATATATGACTATCATAATGAAGTAGAAAACTCCACTGACAAATCTCCCTGCTATCTCCCCAAACAGCTGTCACTCTAGCCTCTGTAAACTGTTTGTAGGCGTCAAGGTGGATCAAGACCCTGCCCCCGCTAAAGATAACCTCATTGTAACTGTGCCCCACTCCCCCTTGAACCAAAATGTATAAAAGACTGCTACATTCTTTGTTCGGGGCTCAGAATTTGGGAGGAAAAATCCCCCTCTGAGTCTGCCAGCGTATATAAACCTGTTTTGCCATATTTCTGTGTGCGTCTCGGTCTATTCCCGGTCAATTCTGCTGTAACAATAAGGCATAAACAGTGGGATCTTTCTGCCTTAAGAAGGCAAAATCTTCAGGAATGGTAGGCTGGAGCCAGCTCCAACTGGCTCCTTGAGATGAAATTAACATAAAATTAACCTTTTTAAAGCGAATAATTCAGTGACACAAATCTAGTTCCAAAACATTTCCATCACTCCAAAACAAAACCCCATATATATTAAGCAGTTACTGCCTATTCGTCCTCCCCCAGCCTCTGGGAACCACCAATCTACTTGCTATTTCTATGGATTTTCCTATTCTGGATATTTCATATAAATATAATCATGTGACCTTTTGTGTCTGACTTCTTTCACCTAGCATAATGTTTTCAAAGTTCATCCACCTTGTAGTACATATTAGTACTTTTCCTTTTTATGGCTGAATAATGTTTCATTGTATGGATATACCACTTTTGTTTATGTATTCATCAGTTAATAAGCAGTTGGGTTGTTTCCACTTTTTAGTTGTCATGAATAATATTACTGTGAACATTCCTGTATAATTTTTGTGCGTGTGAACATATGTTTTCAATTCTCTTGGGTATATACGCAGGAGTAGAATTGCTGGGTCATGTGGTAACTCTGTTACCAGAGTTGGGAATAGATGCCTATAATCAGCAACCCAGAGCCAGTTGGAAATAAACACATGAAAAGATATTCAACATCATTAGCCCTCAGGGAAATGCAAACCCAAACCTCAGTGAGCTACCACTTCACATCCACTAGGATGGCTATGATCAAAAAGGCAGACAATAACAAGCGTTGGTGAGGATATGGAGAAATTGGAACCCTCACACATTGTTGGTGAGATTGGAAAATGGTGCAGCTGCTTTAGAAGACAGTCTGGCAGTTCCTCAGACGCTTAAACATAGAGCCTTTGCATTTGTGAATGTTTCCTGGGCACAGGAGGGAGTGGTCAGGGCCTGAACAGAACAGCTAGAGAGCCTCCCCCTCCTCCTCTGGGGGTTTGGTAATCATTAAACACATGCCCATTCAGATAGACAGAAGGATATATGGATATGATATTCATCTCTTTGGTGTCACTGTCACATCCTACCCTCATCCCGACCTCTCATCTCCTCAAGTGGTAGGCATTCTATTGCAATAGGAATTCTCTCCAATACAACTGGTGCAGAAAAGATCGCCTATGCAGTTCACATGTATTTTCATGCTCCTGGATCTTATTCCCACCATTCTACTTCTGGAAATGCCTTCCTCATTCTTTTCATCCTATCTAGATCTTTCCCATCCTGTGAGATCCAGATCAAATCCTGCCTTCTCTGTAAAGTATTTCCTCAATTAAATCTAGGATAAAAGTGCCCAGTGACTTGGGAGCTTAGCTCCTAGATATCCCAGTATTCTTAACTAAACATCATAAAGTGCTGCTTTATTTAACTGAATATAGTAAAACACATGATTTTTTGGTTATATATTCTACCTAATGCTAGAAAAATGGTAGCAGGCACAAAGAGTTTAAGAAATAGTTAAGGAAGATAAATTTAAAATGGAGCAAATGTGAACTAAATTTTGTGTGTAATGCATTGGTAATAGACTTTCATTGTTTGATTTTACTTAGAATGCTACTGCTTTGTGGCCATAGTGTGGGCTTTCTCTTGGATAACAAGTAAGTGGGATGAGAAATGGGCAGGTTTGGGTTCTGGTCCTAATTTAGTTGCTAACTAGGTATATCATCTTTGAGCTCCCTTAACCCTTCCTATAAATCAATTGGAAAATGAGAATGGAACTACCTATTGATAAACAATTCCTACAGATTCTGTCTTCTTTCCTTTGCTACCCCTTTTTGCCAGTATCATTTCCCTGGTTCACACTTTCATCATCCATAGCCTAGGCCCTTGCTACTCAAAATGTGGTCTTCACATTCTATAAAAAAGTCATCTGCACTCGAATGTGTACAGCGGCACAATTCACAAGTACAAAGATGTGGAAACAACCCAAGTGCCCATCAATACATGAGTGGATTAATAAAATGTGGTATATGTATACCACGGAGTTCTACTCAGCCACAAAAAACAATGGTGATCTAGCACCTTTAGTATTATCCTGGATGGAGCGGGAACCCATTCTACTAAGTGAAGTATCCCAAGAATGGAAAAATAAGCACCACATGTACTCACCAGCAAATTGGTTTCACTGATCAACACTTAAGTGCACATATAGGAATAACATTTATCGGGTGTTGGGCAGATGGGAGAGGGGAGGAGGGGATGGCTATATACATACATGAGTGCGATGCGCACCATCTGGGGGATGGACACACTTGAAGCTCTGACTGGGGGGAGGGGAGACAAGGGCAACATAACCTAAACATTTGTACCCCCATAATATGCAGAAATAAAAAAAAATAAAGAAAAAAAAAATGTGGTCTTTAGCCAAGCAACAGCTTGTTAGAAACACAGAATCTTGGGCTTTACTCCAGACCTACCAAATCAGAATCCACATTTTAACAAGATCTTTAGGTGATTCATATGCACATTAAAATTTGAGAAGCACTGGCCTAGACTAATTACAGCCTCTTAGCTGGTTTCTCTGTCCCTACTCTGGCCCCTTCCTGTCTACCTTGGACATTGCAAGTAGGAAGATCTTTTCAACAAACCAAGATTATATTACTTCCCTATTTAAAATCCCTCAGGAAGCTTTGCACAGTGTCATACGCTTGTACTCCCAGCTACTCGGGAGCCTGAGGCAGGAGGATCACTTGAGCCCAGGGGTTTGAGGCTGCAGTGTGCTATGATCATGCCTGTCAATCGCTAGTGCACTCCAGCCTGGACAACATAGTGAGACCAGCTCTAAAGATAAACAAATAAATAAAATAAAATTCATCACGACTCCCTACTATAAAGTAGCAATATAGAAAGAGGATAGGTACTAGAATCAAACACATTATTAATAAGTTCAAGTCCTACCTGAACCATCTACTAGTGTTGTGACTTTTGAGAAGTGATACAAACTTCTTTTGGTTACAGTTTCTTCATTTGTAAAATGGCAAAAAAAAAAAAAAAACAGTCTAACCTCATGGGGTGGGGTAACAATTAAAACAATGACTGCTACACTGAAAAAAAAAATTTCCTTGGGGCCAAGGTGTTTTATTATGAAAAATAGAATAAAAACTTTGAAAACAAAATGATCTTTTCTAATTTAATGAAAAATTTGTCATCTTTCATTGTTTTCTGTGCATGAGTTACATGCAACTTGAAAAATAGTTCTCGTGGCTCCTAAGGTGAAGAGACATGTGAGTTACATATACTTCATGAGGCCCAGGGCTCAACACTAGCGTGAGTCAAATACAACTCATGTGGCAGTTACTGTGTTAAATGAGTCTGTATATGCAGACGTTTTTGCAGATGAAAATGTGATGTTTGGGATTTAGTTACAAATAGGCCATGACAGTGGAGAAGGTGTGGAGGGGAGTAGACGTGAAACAGGACTGATGTGGCAGATTGTGTTTTCCAAATATGTCTGCAACAATATTGCCCATCCTATGTGCTCTTGTACAGTGTGACCTTGCCACCCACCCCCCCTCGAAGATGTTGAATCTAATTCCACTCTCTTTGGATCTTAGCAAGCCTTATAACTCACTTAGAACCAACATAGCCGAAGTGATGCTGTGTGACTTATGAGGCAAGGTCAGAAAAGGTCATGAAGCTTCCACATAGTTCTCTTGGGATACTTGCTCAGGGAGAAGCCAATAAGAAGTCTGACTACCCCGAGACCGTCATGCCAGAGGGGCTACATTCAGGTACTCCAGTCAACAGTTCCGGCTCCTCTCAGCCTTCCAGCCATTTCCATCAAGCCCTCAGGTGCAGGCATCTTGGACCCTCCAGACCAGCTCATCTGCCAGCTGAGTACTACTCAGTGGCCTTGGTGCTACAAGGAGCAGAATTGCCCAGGCAAGCCCTGCCCAAATTCCTGGCTCCCCAAATCACTAGATGTAATGAAATCCTTGTTGTTTTATGCCATTAAGTTCGGAGGGTAGTTTTTTATACAGCAATAGATTACCAGAACAATTGACATGAGTTGATAATTGTTGAAGCTGGGTAATGGGCACATGGAAGTTCATTATACCATTTTTTCTGCTTTTACATATGTGTGAAATTTTTTATAATAAAGAGTTTTCAAAAAGAAAATGTATGTAAAGTACTCAGCTCAAAGTTAGTAGTCAGTAAATAGTAGCTATTGTTAGTGTGAATGAAAGTAGTCAATAAATGGTAGCTGTTGTTATTGTGAATGGAATGAAGTTCAAAGTTGGTAGTACAGCATTCGAAGTCCTTTTGCTAACCTGGCTCCTGCTCCTTCAAACTCATCTCTCACCAACTCACACCTTTCGCTTCACTCTTACATGCTCCAGAAATTACCAGAATACTTACAGTTCTTAGAATATGGCATGCTGTTTTATGCCTCCATGCTATTGTCTATGTTGCTTTCTCTTTTGGAGAATATTTTCCCATCTTTGTTCCCATATAATCTTTCAAGATTCGGCTCAGATTCAACCCCAACAGGGAAGCGTTTTCTGACACAGAATTTGTTCCTCTAGTTGTTAGGCCCCTACTCTAAGCAAACTTCCTCCAAGGCATCAAGACCAGTTTATTATGTTTCTGTGCGTGCTTGTGTGTTTCCTTTTACCAGACTGTGAAATCTGCCCCACCGTGCTGTGTGGGGATTCAGTGGGGAACATGACAAAGTCTTAATACTCTTGAAGCTTACAGTGCAAGTAGGGAAGTCAGACAATAAACAAATAAATCTATAATTAAATTGTGATAAGTCCTATGAAGGATACAAGCAGGATATGAGGAGAGAAGGGGGAAAAAAAGGGAAGTTCTCTCTGAAAAAAGTCCACAAAACGATGCTTGTGTTGAGCTGGGAGGATGAGTAGGAGTTAACCTTATTCTCATGTTTAAGCCAAGGCCTAGCACAAGGCTTGGCACGTAGTAGGATGCATTAAATACTTATTGAATGAACTAATTCTGCCTCAATCACAAGTTTCTTGTGAGGATCACATGTGATAACATCTGCAAAAGTTCTTTGGAGAGTATAAAGTACAACACAAATGCAACTTTATTACAGACTATATCCTGAGAGGATAGGAAGCAGAATTCCCTCTTTCATCAGTAAACTTCTGCAGACAAGCAAGTTCTGCCCTAGCCAAGCGTATCCAGGCATACAGTCTTCTCCCCAAACATAATTTTCCCAATCTGTTTGGATCATCAACATGGCCTTTAATGAGATACAGGAGGGAGTAAACACATGGCTTGTGTGGGTGTAGGTTTGGATGAAGTCTTATGGCAGGAAGGCAGCCAGCTCTAGTACATTGACTTGAAGATCAAACCGGATGATTTTCAAGGGTGGAGGGGGGTTGCTAAGGAGAGCGGGAAGTGGGGAAGGTGATTAAGAATAGTAATACTAACTCCATGTTTGCCCCTCAATATGATTTGAATCTGTATTCAGGTGCCTGAGTTCCTCCTCTCCCTTTTCTTTACCTCCCTGACTTATGGTTGTCCAAATATCTCCCGTTTTCAGTAAGACCAGAAGAGAATTAACACGTTTAGCATCTACTATGTGAAAGAAACTAAGTGTGCTTTTAAAACACAAAAAGAGTCAGAGAGTCAGACCGTCTAGACTTGTACCCCTCACGCCAGAATACCTGAATCAAAACAATCTACTTAAAGTGTATTTACCGTAATTCAGATACTTTATGTCCAATAAGGTAGGCTTGCCTATCTCTCGATTAAAATTATCATTACTCAAGAAAAGTATATTGCCATGTTGCATGTAAGTTGTATGCTTTCTAGCCCCAGCTCTCCCTCCCTCTATGAGAAATAGGCGAGTCTATTAACCACTCTGGATCTCGGGCCCATCTGTCCATGAGGGCGTGGATGATATAAGTGATTTTCAAACTGTGTTTCTGTGGGAATCTAAAGTTTTGAGCAGGGGACCCAGGGGACGCTGAGGGTAAAGAGCAGAATTGGCAGGGAACTAAGTACACTCATTTTGCTTCAACCAGGGCAGCTAAATCCTGCTTCCATCTTTTTATTTATTACTCTTTCTAATAAGGTTTCTATTAAAATAAAGGTTTTATTTATAAAATATTTTTTTCTAACCACCGAAGTAGATATCTAAGACTTATTTCTGTGCTAAAATTCTATGGTTTTAAAGGAATTCTGCAACTAGTCAAATATTGAGTGCAATAATATATCTCTAAAGGAAAATATAGCTTAAAAAGCACTTTGAAACCATTATCTCATTTGATACCTAATACAACCCTGAGGTTTAAAGAATGAGAGATCAGGAGAATGGGAACTCTTTGCCTGAGCTCCTACAGCTAGGGAATGAAAGAACCAGGACTGGAAACCAGGTCTTTTGATGTTGATTCCTTATCTAGTCTCCACTGAATTATATTCCAACACTTCTCAAAATTTCGTTCTGGTACAAAACAATGAGGAAAAAAGTCCCTCAGAAGCAATGTTGGGCAGCATAGACACTGCATTCAGGAAGTTCGTTGGCACCCTGGGAATTTCAGTTACAGAAGTGGAATTAACTAACTATACCTTCAATGTGTTCAATTCTCACAGGCCACACTTGGAAAGTACCCAGCCAGAGCACTGAGCTGTTCCTCCTGTCTTTCTACAAGAGAGAACTTGTCAAGGAAAATGATGTAATTGATCATCTAGTCATTCCCATCTCTCCATAGGAGAATGACTAGAGAATACACAAATGCCTTGTTGACTTCTTAAGCAAAGCTCTTAACTTAGACCTTTATGTAGATGGTTATGGCTGGAAAGAAACATAGAGATTACTGAGACCAACAATACGAAACTAGGAATCCAGAAAATTCTACCAATGGACATAGAGCTGGCTTAGTGGCAAATTTAGGACAAAGACCTTTGGAGGCAGCGTGGTATAATGAAATGAATGGACCCCTGAGTCAGATAGATCTGGGCTTGAATTTGAACTCTTGCTTTTCCACCTGTGCAACTTGGGGCAGTTTACTTAATCTCTCTGAGCCTCAGCCTCCTAATCTGTAAAATTGGAATGATACCTCATAAGGAGTATTCAGAAAGGAGTAAATGAGGTAATTCCCACAAAGCTTCTACTGGGTGTAAATTCACTTAATTTTGCTAAGCCTCTGTTTGAAATGTAGACAAAAATAACTACTTTGTGGGATTAATACCCATTTTGTAGGCTTGCTGTGGTTTTAAATGATATTCCAACTATTTAACAACTGGTAGAGCCCCACCACTGACCAATCAGTGCAGCGCCTGCTGAAAACAATTGGTTTGACCGTACTGGTGCATAATTGCTGCACAGCCAGTATCAGCCTTGATGTGGAAATTAAATGACATGAAACATAATAGATATGTAATGAATTATATTTATGTTTCTTTCCCTATCTGATCTTTTAGTCCTCTTTCCATCACATTAGGCTACTTAAGTAGAGGAATTGAGCTCCTCCCCATGTGAATTACATAAATTGTATTTGTCTTTCTGATTTCTTAATTTTATTTGGGTTCCTTATTCAATAATGCTGTTTTAATGTCTTGACACTTCGATGGAATACATTTTATACTCCAATGATTTGAAATTTTCATTTCCATGATAATACCAGAGTGCTCATAATATCTATTCCAAGGAACTTTGGAAGAGTAAGTTACATGTCTTGTGAAGCTGCAATAGAGTGAGCTCACTCAAATTATCTTTGAGGAAAAGGTCTCTGTGTGAAGCAAAAAGATTGATGTTTCTTGGAAAAGGGCCAAAAGAGCCCAGGTCAGACCTAGAGTATGCAGTGGTTTAACAAGCTATAAAAAGAGTTGGAAATAGTAAGAAAAAAAGATGCTACAGACCTCTGGAGTCACAAATTGGTAATTAAATTAGTGTCTAATACTATTGTCAATAAATACCTGAGGAAGGAAGGAAGGGTGAGAAGAAAGAAGCTGTGAATAATGTCTGGTTAGGGTAGAAATGTCCTAGAAAAGGAACAAGTCAACTGATCGGCCAGTCCACTAAAAGTCAAAGAAAGACCTGTTGCATATCCAGCACTGGGACACTTCCAACTCTGCCTTATAAAGCTGTTGCTCTCTCCAAAGTCCCAACTAGTCCTTTCATCTTTGTCTAGTTCTCAAGTTGAGGCAGGCATTAAGTTCAAAAAAGGGATCCCTTTTTGCTTGGAGGAAATAGGACTTTGCAGGCATTATGGAGAGATTAGTAGCAGCTGGGAGCTCTTCCCAAAGGGTCAGCCCTCATCCTGATTAGGTCACCAGAAAAAACAAGGGAACCTTTAACTTTTAAAAGAGAATTTGCTGAGTCAAAATTTTTTCATGAGTTATTGTTGGAAAAATCAGGGTGTTGTTAAGGTTCTATTGACCTTTTTCCTAAAATCAGCATTGCTATCAGAGAAAATAGCAAATATGGTTACTATATGTCCATTTACATTAGGAATCTTGAACACTTCCCAGAGAGAGGATGTTCTAACTTCAGATAACTGGGCACAGGTTTGGCAAGAAATATTTAGGTGGCAGAGGTTGTTTATTTAGGGAGATGAAAAGACCTCTTAGAACTACCTAAGTTCCTTTATTCTGATTTTATGTCACTAAATTATACTACAGTATAAAATCTATATAGTAAGTTGATCCTCTGAATGGACCTCCTTACCAAGGAGCTGAGCTGTGCAGAAAACAAGCAGTTCAGGCTTAGATTTTTGGTGCAGTTCAGATTGGGAATGGTATAAGTCATTCTGGGGAACAATCATCATTGGGCAAGTTGACTCTCAAGGTTTTGGACCCCCAGAGCTGAGAGAGGAGACACCTTTCCTTTGAGAACAAATCTCTTTGTCTTCTCCCACCCTGTTAGGGTTGATTTTTTTGAGGGGTGTTGCCCCAGTTCTTTGGCTCCTGGCTTGGAAGAATCACAAGCCAGGCCGATGCGACAGAGAGATGACAGACACTTAGTATATCCACACAAGCAGCCGCCCACCTACACTTGTTCCTAACAACCCCACGTAGACAAAGTGTGACCAACCATGAAGTCTTGCTCTTCTTTGCACCATAGCCAATAGGACTTGCTTCTGATGTTTCCACCACAGCCCAGCAAGCTTTACTTTGCACCTCAGATTGGTTTTCAAAATTGTCTCTTAGAGAAATTTCTCTGCCAGAGTAGACTGTTCTGTATTTTGTTGTGCCCAATAAGTAACTATTAATAATTATAATCCAGTGGGCTACTGTTTACAGTGGCTATTAAAGTATGGTTCACTACTTTTCATTGTTAAAATGCTGAGAACCCACTTTATAGTATTTTACTATTCTTAAGTAGTAACAGAAAATGGCTTCTGGATATATTTTTGTTTCCTTCTTGAAAATTTCTAAGAGTGGTTTGCTAATAACCATGTCTGTAGGGTGCAAGGCAAGGCCTCCAAAGTGGGCTGTCTATGTTTCTATCTTCTCAGGCATAGTGAAGATGTTAAGATGAAGGGGGTGGGGGCAAGAGAGTTGAGAAGAGCCTGAGGAGGGTGGATGAAGTTAATTAGACATCAGGAAATCCTTTGAAGCTGCTTTGAAACCATGCTAGAAACCAATGAGGAGAATGGAGAGAATTAGTTTGGACTTTGCAGAGCCACAGCACATACAAGGGTGTTCCTTGAGAGGGTTTACATGTTCAATCCTGTAAATTTTGGCCAAATATCAGGTTATAATACTATGGAGACAAGTTCTCCAGTGACCCATTAAATCACTCTCTGAGAATCTGTTGATTGGGATCTAGTTTCTTTTCATGACCCGCGACGGAGCTAGAGCAATGCTGTCCTCCTCAAATTCAATATATTTATTGCTTGAAGAACAGGGTAGAATATGGGACCTTCTGCATGTTTGCACAGCAAGTGCACGAGAAAGGGGAAATCGTGGTTTCTTCTAAATCATGATATTTCGCAGCTGAGGAACAGGCTGGAGTATGAGAGACAAACAAAACCATCGCAACTGTTTGGCTTGGATTCTCTTTTCAGCAGGGTCACAATATCTTCTCTCGAAAGACAAGCCCACTTTCATGCCAGGCTACAGGAGAGGTTTCAAAGGCCAGGGACTTGTTTCTCTCCCTTGCTACCCTTTCCACCCAGGTTTTCACTTTACAAGAGGAATAAAGAACAGATTGAGAAATATTGAGTGGGCTAAAAGTCTGACAAATAACCAAAGATTTTCATAAAAAGAAAGAGTTTGGTAATTGCCAATTTACCCTGGTTTTGCTTGCAGTTGGTTCCCTGTTCAGCTGACTGGCCCAAGTGAATATTGAGACCACTGAAGCATCTAAGAGCTGAGGAGAGACAGGTTCCATTTTCCATTTCTTGTCCTCTTATTTAACTCTGCTTCCTCCTGGGCAAGGAGTTAATGAAGACATCACTTTTTTTTTTTTTTTTTTTGAAATGAAGAGAGACAATAACTTTTCAATAATGGGAATAAGGAACTCTTAGCAAACATTGAATCTTCAAAAAAACAGAGCCAAAACTAGGGGAAAAAAACAGATATGGGGTTTCTAGAATCACTGAGTCTTAGGCATATTATTAATTATCATTTTTTGAGCACTTACTATGGGCCAGCCACTGCATGAAGCATTTTACATAGTTTATCACATAGTTTATTAATCTTCACAACAATTCTGTGAAGTAGGTACAATTACTATCCCCATTTTGCAGATGGGGAAACTGAGGCTTACAGAGGTTAAGTAACTTACCCAAGTCCAAACAGCCATTAAGTGGTGAAAGTGGGATTCAAACCCAGGACTACTAAAAAAGCTGTTCTTTCAATCACTCTGCCACACAGTATATGAGAGGTGTTGGCTAGAATACCTTCGAGGGCATAATAACAATAATAGCTAACACTATTATGGAAGGTTTATCATGTGCTAGGCCCTATTCTAAAGACTACATATATCAACTTATTTATCCTGTACATCTCACACTCCATAAAGAAGGTACTATTTATTGGCCTCACTTTACAATAATAAAAGTGAGGCAGAGAGAAGTCACTGAATTTCCTAAGTTCACAGAACTAATAAATGGTGGAGCTGGGCTACAAATTTAGGCAGTCTGACTCCAGAGACCATAGCTCTTAACTGCCAAGCTATGTTGATGGTAATGTGTTCATATCTGTATGACGAAGCTCAGTCCACTTTGAGGGTCAGCTTTCTTTGCTAGAAAGTTGTGCCTGCAGCTCAAAGGGACTTCTCAGAAGCGAACAGTACAGTTCAAGAGTCCAGCATACAGCTGAGGCTCTTGCTCAATTCCTTCCTAAAATGCTTGCCTCCATTACCCTTTAACCTGCATCTTTGAACAAACTGATATATAGGGAGTTCAGCAATGGCAGATCTCAGCTGTGCCTTTAATGTCTGATGAGCCCGCTAGCACACTATGTTTTTCATTTGATCTAAAGGAGATCTAATGAGAGATCATTTCCTGATAACACATCGTCTGCTTTCAACATCACTAGGAAAGCTCTTTGCTGCAAACAATCCCTATTTTGGTTTAATTGCCTTTGAAAAGGGGGCACAAGAGGCAGCATAAACTCCTAAGAGTTTGGATCTGATTTCCTGAGGTGTTCCATTTCAGAAGAGGCCCCTGACAACAGGCAGAGAATAAAAACAAGTGTGGTCTGGGGCAGACAGTGTTTTTCAAACAGTTGGCCAAATCTCTCCTGGCAGCCGGGAAGCAGCTGAATCATCAAACACTAGGCCTCTAACGAGATGGAGGCTGGGCTGTATTGAAGTGCATTCCAGACTGACTGTGAAACCCAGAGCTGCTGCTGCTTTCCCAATGCTGGCTGGCTTCCAAGGGGCTGGCCTGGCTGAACTGCTCATCAAAGCTTGATTTTGTCTGTTCTCTCTCTTTTTTTCTTCCTCTTTGTGATTTCTCATACAGCATTTGCCTGCCCTCGGATGGACTATTTGGATGAATTTTGGGGTCACCTCAGGTACAGCCTCTGCTCAGCAAGCAAAAGCTCACGAAATATGTCTACTGGTTGAAAAGTCAAAATGGCAGAGAAGACAGTCACAGAGATGGAGCACTCAGGGAATGGACAAGAATGGGCAGACATTCTTAAGAAGCAGGAATGACCTAGACATTCAGAAATTGACAGCCAGATATTTGGATAAAACTCTAGACCCAATTTGAACTTTAGAAGTGTTGATATCCTTTAGGAAATCCTTTGACTAAAACTTTGTAGAGGGTAACAAAGGGGGCCTAAGTAGGGAAACAAATCTTGAAAATCCCTCCATTTATATCAGAAACAAAGGTTTGGACTCCCTAAGTGCTGTGCTCTGAATGTTTATGTCCCCCCAATATTCATTTGTTGAAACCTAATCCACAATGTGGTGGTATTTGGAGGTCGGGCCTTTGGGAATGATTAGGTCATGACATTGTCGGAGCCCTCACGAATGGGATTAGTGCCCATATGAAAGAGTTCCGAGGGAGCTTGTTTGCCCCTTCAGCTATCCTTCAGAGGATGAAGCAAGAAGGTGCCATCCATGAAGCACAGAGTGAGTCCTCTTCAGACACTGAGTCTACTGGAGCCTCAGTTTTGGGCTTCCCAGCCTCCAGAACTGTGAGCGATAAATTTCTATTGCTTATAAATTACCCCATCTAAGGTATTTTGTTATAGCAGCCTGAACAGACTGAGAATGAACAATATTTTCTGTGCCTTTTAGGATGACTGCCTGTGGCATGTACCATCCCTACGCCTAACTAACAATGAACACAAAAATATCTGTTATGCTTCCCCATCTTTGCTGATATGTCGATGACTAGAGTTTAATTACGTTTGCCTCTAATAAGTAAGGAGAAAGACCCAGTGGCTTACTGACAGTGCCATGTTGGGCACTGATCAGAACCTGGAGCTGACCTCAACCTTCTCAGATGGTTCTTTCACCTAAAAGAATATTGTGGAAAAGAGGATTCTCCTTCTTCACTGTTAATAGTAAACTGCGAAAGCATGGAGGTGCAGGGAGGGAGACCGTGACTTGAAAAGAACCTTGAGATTCCACAATACTATAATCCATTGTCTGGTCTCTGATGGGAAAAAAGAAAAAACTAGATTCCCCTCCCTTCAGGATGTGCCAACTGCATTCCTTCTCCAGTCTGTTCTCCCTGACCCCACCCATAATAATAATAATGTGTGTGTGTATTTATAAAACTCTAAAGAACTTTCTCACACATTTACGTTTGATCTATACGACCTTGAGAGGATGGAAAGAAGAGATTTGTTCCTTTTTAGTGATGAGAACACTGAGGTTTATAGAAATTAATTGATTTGCTCAAAGTCACACAGGAAATAAGTTGCAGAGCCAGGTCCACTAGGTCATGAGTTCCCGGGGCCATTACTCCTTTTACACACCAAACCATGGAGTGTTGGTTCTCAAGTTTTCAGATGCACCATAATCACCAGGAAAGCATTTTCACAAATGCAGATTTATGGACTCTACCCTCAGAGATACAGTAAGTCTGGGATAGGTATCTGGAATCTGCATTTTTACCAAGGGTCCCAAATGCTTCCAGTGCAGGTGGTCTTTGGGCCATACCTCAAATGAAAGTGAACCCATAGCCCTGACTCTTCAGGGATTTCATTTAAATCTCTGTAGATAATCTGTTCATGTTAAAGTTCACATAGGAAGAGAAGGAAAATAACAGGGCTGTGCTTAAGAGGACCATGAGATGAGGAGGTACAGGAGAGTGGGTGCTCTTTGGTAAAGGACACTTGCTGCCACAACTCTCTCCCTCCAAAATCCCGTTCCCACATAAAGCTGGGTTCAAATGTATAACAAAGGAATCCTTGAAGATAACAATATCTTGAAAACTGGGTCCTGAAACAGCTGGCCAATGGCCGAAAAAAGGAAATTTGCAAAGATGCCATGGGGGTGGCTGTCAATAAATAGGATATATGTGTTTGAGCTTCAGGTCTTTTTTTTAGCACAGCTGGTAGGGTCTTTTTACTCTGGAGCTGAACTGCCTGAGTTTGAATTCTCCCACTACCAATTATTAGCTGTGTAACCTTGGGCAAGTCATTTAACTTTTCCATACCTCAGTTTCTTCATCTGTACAAGAGGGATAATATCACTACATATTTCATAGGGTGGCTGTAGGATTAAGCAACATAATGCATGTATAGCACCTAAAACAGGGGCTAGAATCTAGTAAGGAGTATTAGTGTTATTGCTGATTGCAGTTTCCCTGAGTCACTGCTGTGCCGCAATCAACAAAGGATGGTTCAGGCCTGGAATCAGTCATTTCGATGGTTTTCATGGCTGTGCCTCAGTAAACTATGAAACATAGGTGCTCTGAAGAGCCACATATAGCACTACTGTGGCAGCTCACTGAGTTCTTTTCCTAGACTAAAAGATGAATCCCAATGAGACATGGGGCTTCAAGTGTTTTCTGTGGCAATATCACAGGGCAAAAAGACATTTGACCCTCAAAGACAATACTCTTTCTCTCCTCTTAAAAATTATTCAGTGGAATTTAATAAAAATCTGATCAGTGTTGATAGACAGCAGAGTATGCATTCAAAACTCTGTAGTGCAAAGCTATTGTTCCCCTTTTAGCTTTTCTATTTCCAGACCACTCTATAAATGGCAAAGGATGATGATAATGGAGACACCAGGACACTGAGCCTCCTTCAAGTGTATTAGAAAGGCCTATGGGGACACAGGCCTCAGTCAACTGCACAGTATGGCACGGTAACCGGTATAGAAGTTATGCCCAGGGACTGTCTTCACAGAATTTACTGATGGGTAATATTTTGGGACTTTGGGAGAGTTTCAAAGTTGGTAGATTTATGAGAAGCATATTAGGTGTCTGGAGACCCTAGTGTATGGGGTGGAAGGCATGTATGAGAAAGAGAGAGCAGGAAGGAGGGAGGGAGAACAGAGAGTGAGAGAGAAAGTGACAGAGATGGAGACAGAGAATGATGATGTATATTGGGTGGGAGTTGGGGGGGTTGAGCGTAGAAAGAAAGAGAAGAAAATTTTTGAGAAGGAATGGTGAGAAGCAGGGATGGGTTTAGCACTGTGTCTAGAATCTCCTAGAAGCTTCTGGAGCGCCTCATGTCTGACAGGGAAAGCAGAGTTTCATTCCAGCCCAAGTCAGCTCACCTACCAGTGGCTTTGCTCTCCCTGCTGTCCGTACTGTCATAGGCACATCTGCTTCAGTGCCCCAAGCCATTTCCTGGTATATTCATCTGTATGTTTGCTGCACATGTGACTGCCAACCAGCCAGTGAGGCATCAAAGAGTACCAGCAAGTAGTCTAGGTTGAAGTGCAAAGGAAACACTGACAAATATGAAATACTTACATTCATAAGTGTCTGGTGCTGATTATAGCTAGTTAGCACTGAAAAAATTCAAGAGGCTAGGAGCAGCAGTATCAATAATGGAGTCCAAAGGCTTGTGTCTTTCATTATGTGCATATGTGCATCTAAAGAACACACTTGCACATAGAAATTTTACAGTAACTGGCAGTCGTCATGAAAATGATGTAAGAAGGATAAGTCCATTCCTGGTTTTCTCTTTCAGCAGGTTCAGTTACATAGTACAAACTGTTCACAGATCAGACCATTTATTCTCTGATGAGTGTCTGTTTGGCCAGGACCCAAGGCCCACTAGGTTGGAGGGTGATGGCGGCTGCAGAAGTAGCTTTGGCTACTGTGCTTTCTGTGCACATGCAGCTCCCACATTTTACCCTTGGAATTGGATAGTCTCTTGCACAGTACATTGAACTTGGAGGGTTTTTTCCATGTACTTTGCAGGCTCCAAAACACTCGAGGCTTTTCTTATAATCCCAGTTCAGTTGAACTTTGACTGGCTTTTATATAGACATAGTTCAGTTTAATCACTTAAACAGAAGAACTGCATGAAATATGTTTTCATTCTGACAATTTTGCACCTAACTAGGAGACAACCACCAAATAAAAAGGCTTTCGGGATTTTTTTCTATTAGACTATATAACCTCTTTAATTCTTAGATGGACGTACAGTTTGAATGAACTAAAGCCAGAGTTTATAGAAGGTCAGGATAAAGGCCTAGAATTAATGGAAATTAATGGTTTTGCCTTTTGGAGACAAACTGAATAGGACAGAACTATTTATCTAGAGCCGGGTTCTTCAAAATACCCAATGAACCAGAGGATAAAGGCAGGTCCTTTCGCTCTTCTTTGTGAGAACAATGAAGTAACTGACTTTAGTGATACAGACCATTGTTAGCATAATCCTCAGCAAGTTATGAGTACCAGTATGGTTTGGAAAAGTAAATCATCTATGCCTCATGTCCAGGACATACATTTCAGATATCCTGATTGCATACATTAGGCCAGTTATGAAAATATGCACTGGCCCTGGTCTACAGAACTTTAAAAATAGCTGGTGAGGCTTGATCTCAGGAAAGCCTTCCCTGAAACCCCAAAATTGGGTGAAATGTCCATTGATATATTTCTAAGTAGTTATCTGTTTAGATTTCTGCCATTCATAGTACACTGTAAGGTCCTTGAAGACAGACACCACATTCTACTTGTATTCAAAACACCACTACCAACACACTGTATAATATAGAATAGGTGCTAAATAAATATTTGTTAAAGTGTTGACAGAAATCAGGCAGTGGGACAAATAAAAATTGAGCAGAGGGTGGACTAAAGTGAACATTAAAAATATGGTCTACTTTCTAGTCCATTTTCCATGATCTGGATGAAAATCTGAACTCCTGAATTTGAGGCCATCTGTATGACAGGGCTAGGTTTATATAATATGATTAAAAGCCTGTCTTGCTAAATCTCTCTCTCCTCAACTTCATTACTTTACTCTGTCATTTTGCCTGTAATCTCAGGATAATGAAATCCCTTTTGTAAAGTTTGAGAAGTCTTGAAGATCTTTCAAGTGATTCGTCTTTCATATCATAGTACGAAATTGTTGGATCAAGTTGCTCTACTTTTAACACCTAGCTGAGATGAGAACTGAGGGGAAAAAAACAACTTTGACTAAAGAGGTAGGCAGATGAAAGATGGAGCCAAAGTAAGAGAGAAGAGAGTGTTTTGGAACATGGGCAAATACAGGGGAAAACCAATCTGGGTAGCTCACTGCAGATTCAGGTCCTAGGTGAGGGGCTGGAAGTGAAGCATGGGTGCAGAAATGGATTTGGTGGATGTCAAAGTCAAATTCAGAATCATTAAGTCATGGAGTAGGAGGGTTAGAGGGGTTATTACAAATCCTTAATACCTAGAGGATACGGAGATATGGAAAGGTTAAGTGATTTTCCCAAGGTCATATGGCTATTTCTTGGTAGAGCTAGAAATGAAACCAACAGAACATTAATGTTTCTACCACATCAGCATTTAAATTCAGTTCCAGGGCTTGTTAAGAATCTATTAATACTACGTGTTCAGCACTGTGCTACATATTGCAGGGAGTTCAAGTTCCATTTATGATCTCTTGCCATCATGAAGTCCTCCATTTTCCTTTCTTTGGAATGAAGATTTCCTATTGTGAATACTAATTTATGCTGGGATATTGGAATTTAAAGATAATAAGTGAAGGTCTTTGCCTTACAGCAGATTCAAACCAATGAGGGTAACAAATATAGTAAAGTCAGTCATAAAGGAGTAACTTCTGTCTTTGGAATCAACTTTAACATCCCCCTCTCCATATCCATTTAGTCATCAAGTCATATAGATTCTCACTTCATAATCTCCTGCAGGCCTGCCCCTTTAAAGATAGAGTCTTCATTCTCATGTTAGTCTGCATCCTCATCGCCTCTCATAGGATTATTACAACAGTCTCTAAATTGGTATTCCTATACAGATTTGTTTTGTCATCAATCAATGCACACCTATGTCAGATTAATATTCCTAAAATACCACTTTGCGTACATCCATCACAACTCTGTTCAAGAGCATTTAATGCTCCCCATTGACCAAGGATAAAGGCCAAATTCTTACACTGACTTCACAGTCATCTTCTTTGTCTTCCCTTGTAGTCATCTGCTTATCAACATGTCTTATTTCTGACACTAGATTATAAATTTGTAAGGGCAAGGACTCTAGCTTCTTGTCTTTCAATTCCCATATTCTAGCACAAATTAAACAGTCAGTAAATGTTTCCTGCTGATGATTGCTTCCTATAACATTAAAATAGTTTCATTTAATGTCGCATCATCAGATTCACAGAAGACATTTCTGCATTTGTTAAAGGCTTATTATTGTTATTATTATTTGATTTAATCTTTGTAACCATTAATTTTGAGAATATTTCATATTATCTATAATTTTACACACATACACACATTCACATAGAGTTAAGTCAAGCTTTGCCAGAAGACTGACCTAATTCCTTAATATGTATCCGACACGCATACACTGTTATGATTTGACTTGCCTCTCAGTGCTTGAGCTTAAATCTGTATTATCACCAGTAAATATACAACCCATTCTGGCCAAGAATACTAAGAGGGAACAAATAACTCCCCCTTCTAGTTGTGCTTTGGATTTGTTCTTTGTACTCGTTCCTACAATGAGCATATTCCCAATGGGTCCATAGGGAGTCAACAAGAGTTTTAGCTGAAGACAAATGATGGATTATACTCCCTCAGAGAAATTCCATACTCATTTTTAACAAGCTGGGAAACAAGATGTCATAGAAAAATCATTGGCTTAACAATCAGAATAACAGGATTCTAGACTTGGTTTTACCAGGAGCTAGCAATATAATCTCAGAGTCATATAAACACTTGTTGTGACTCTATTTCCGCATCCATCCATCATAGGGGTGGTGGATTTGATTCATTCATTTTACGAATCTTTAATAGTTGCCAAATACATGATAGGCATGGTGAAGGATACTTTAAGGAATAGAAAAATGACTTGAATAGAACTCAGACATGAGTTTCTGTCCTTGAGGAGCGTGTAAGTCTAGAAGTTAGAAGATATGTGCCCAAAGGACTGAAATACAAGGCGGACAGGCATGAGAACCATGAAAGAGGTACAGAAAAAGTATGTAATGATCTCACAGATCCCCTCAGCTTTAATATTCTATGATTTGTAATTAATTTTTCGTGAAAAAGTTTTCCATTCCCAAAATAGAAATATTATAATTATTTATGAAAGTGTTTTCTTTACTAGCATCACCTCGCACATCAATGGGAAAGTTAAGAAGATACAATGGAATGATTTGGGCCATAATCACAAGGAAATGAAAAAAGGACACTTTGCAGAAAGATTTAATACCCCTCAACAAGTCAACAAAAGAAAACAACAGGAACTTTTAAAATTAGTTACATTTTTAAAAAGTACCCATTTTATAAAAGGATTTTGAAGGCAAAAGCCAATCACACATTACTGAGTCTCCTCTGTACTTCTAGCCCTCCTCAAGAGGTTGCAGGAGTTGGAAATGAGGCTCAACACATGGTTGCTATCTTCATCCTGATTAGCATGGAGGTAGGGGGATAAGACTAAATATACAGACGACGATTTTGAAACAGTTTGGTATAAAATTACATAGTGCAAATTATGGTATCATAGGAGCAAAAGAAGAGAAACATTGCAATGAAGGAGAGATCTAGCTTTAGAATCAGTCAGGCCTGGATTTAAAACTTTCTCTGCTACTTACTGGCTATGTGACATTGGGCCTATTGCATAACTTCCCTGTAACTGTTTCCTCAACTGTAAATAAGGATAATTATAGAACCTGTTGTGCATGGTTGTTGTGAAGATTAAATGAGCGAAGCATGTAAAGTGACAAACCGCCTGCCCCATGGAGGTGTTTAATGGTCATTTGTTGATTTTGATAGTCATGGTGAGTTAGTACCTAATGAAGAAGTTCAGACCCTAGATGGGCATTTAAAGATACAGAAAGTAGGCAGTAGGGAAATATATAAATGAAATCTAGGTATAATTTTGACCCATAAGAAAAAAAATTAAAAGAGAAGAACACACATTATCTCATACCTCATACACATCCACAATATAAACTAATATCAGCAACCACCAGCTAATAGTTACTGATAATTAACAATCTAGTACTTGTCTGCTTAGCGTGTTTCTTCTCAACTTAGTCATTACATTCTCTCATCAGGGACCCTTTAAATATCATAGGGCTATTGAAATTTGGTTCATGGATCATGAGAGTAAACACAAGCATAATTTATTATTTGCTAAGCTCAACAAATTTTCTTTTGATCTTGCTAGCAGCCCCAAATGAGTACAGCATTGAGAAATATTTCCAAGTAGCATAACACCTCTTTCTTATATCAATCTTTCTGAAGTTGTTGAAACTGGCCAAAGTATTTGACCAACCTTGCACCTTTTTTCTTTTTACATAATTAATATTATGGCAGACCAAAAATATTTGGGGATGAAATGTGTTAGAAACACAAGATACCCAATCATCAAAAATAAAATTTGAAAGAAAGAAGCTTATCCACTGAATTCAGTTTTCAAGGAAGAAAACCGAGCACCTTATTGAGAATACAAGTTGTTTTCTGTGTTGATATGAACTGTAGACATACTATTTTCTCTGAAGCATTCGCAAACAACAGTCTCATGGTCTTTGACACACTAGGGCTGTTGTGGAAACATCATGTCTCACTTGATTCATGTACTCTGGGTTATGAAAATTAATTTAGAAAAAAACCAAAGCTCTCTCTATTTAACTTTGAATGAAACTGCGCTCACTTTGTGTGTCCCCATTACTTGACTTTGAATGGATGTAGCCATGTTCTCTTCCCAGGGCTCCTCCACAGGATTAGAAAAACTCACAGCAGCATTTGGCCTCTAGGTTGTCTTAGCCCGACCCAGGCAATCACCCCCAGGATCCCAGTAAGGCATATTTCCAGAGATTAGAAGAAAGCCATTTTTTTCCCTGAGAAATTAACAACATTTTGTAAAGGAGAGGAAGAAAATTCATAAAACATTTGCAAAGATTGAATACTTTAAAATTGAGTTCTTCTCAGAGAGTTCATCTTTCTGTACATAGCCAATGTTCCTAACGAGTGAACTTTACCCCACACGCTTCATAACTGAAAGACTTCTCTTTATCATTAGTAGAGATTAGTGCAGAGAGGTGGATTTATTATTAGAAGATGAAGCATAAGTCTAGTTATTTAAATCAATTATTTAAAACCTTCACAGTTGATCAAGAGTCATGCAGTAATTTCAGGGTTTAGAAATGCAAGCATCCTTAAATAGACTTGAGACCTGAGCCATAATCAAGCAATATGTCATGATTCTGTGAAATACAAATCCATTATTTCCTCCAAAAGACTTTGAAAGAAACTTTAAAAATAGTCAAGTATGTCTTAACATAAAAATAATGAGACACATTTTCAACCAACAGATAATAAGATACAGGCACACAAAAGATACATTAATAATAAAATTGTAATGTCCTCCCAGTGTCTAACATTAGCAGATGTTTTTCACAATTAAAGATTCTAAGTTCTTGTCTTTCCATCTGGAGATGGTTTTAACATGAAAGTATGGTATATGAAATGGATAATTCAGGTTGCAAGCCTATGAATTTTATATTCCTTTCCAACTGCATGTTGTTTCCCTCCCAAGATACTGCCTCAGAGGTTTGCCAATTACAACAGTGGGACTATTTTGAAAGAATGTTCATTTGAGTTCCCAGCAAAAATAATTTCAAGGAGATGTTGCCATTCAAAACATTCACAAATGAACTCCATACTTCATTACCTCAATTGCAGGCACAAATATAAAGACAATATGACTTCTTCATTTAAAATATGTTTTTGACTGAAACAAACAAAAAATCATGCTCTCTGTTAAAAAAAGATGCCTGAGGAAGGGTAAAGATAGACTACCTCTGCTGCTAATCTGAACTCAATAGTCTTATTTTGTTACTGACAATGACATAATATGTTTTGTTCCCCATAGTTCATTTTATTACCTCTGACCATTTGATGGTTGCTTAGGTTTGTAGACCATCTAATATCTACGCCTATGGCAAACCACTGTGGTTAAAATGTGCAGAGAAAAGAGAGTGTGGTTTATTGGATGCTAAAGTAAACTGAAAGTCAGCGGACTTCGTTTCTATTTCTAGCTTCTCTTTGGACAAATCATACCTTCCTTGACCTTGAGCAAGTCATTTACTAACACTCTACCCCAGATGGTATAATTAGGCCTCATTATAAGAAAACTCCAATACCATATTTTTCCATAAGATAATTTATAAAGTAGGGAATAAATGTAAAATGCATCAATTGAAGAATTGCTCATTCACAATGCTTCAAACTCCACTGACTAATGGTACCATCGAAAGTACAGCTAAAAACAAACTTCAGAATAGCAGTAGAAATACATGGCTCTTTATAGCCTCGGGTGAGATCTGAGGGGCAGTTATGAGGAGAAAAGGAGAGACCTGGGACAAAGATTTACAGTTATTCTTCCTCCTTTCCTTCCTTTCTTCTATTTCTTCCTTCCTTGGTTTTATTGAAAAAGGACCGGAAATTGCTGACTGTCTATTGCGCTGGGGAAACCCATGGTGATGATACTACTGACCCGAGAAAAGGCTACCTGAATAAGGCAAGGGAACAATAATTGAGAGCTTTACAGGTAAGAGAAGGGGAATGGCCCATCGCCTCCACCTTTGATTGTTATCAAAGCTTCAGATCTCCAGAATGTCTGGGATTTTTAAGCAACTGGACTATGAACCAAGCTGTTCTTTTGGGGCCACCTTTTATCTAGAAATATAACTCTTAAAAAAATCCATGACCAGGCCAGGCGTGGTGGCTCATGCCTGTAATCCTAGCACTCTGGGAGGCCGAGGCAGGCGGATCGTCCTGAGCTCAGGAGTTCGAGACCAGCCTGAGCAAGAGCGAGACCCCGTCTCTACCAAAAATAGAAAGAAATTAATTAGACAGATAAAAATATATATAGAAAAAATTAGCTGGGCATGGTGGCACATGCCTGTAGTCCCAGCTACTCGGGAGGCTGAGACAGTAGGATTGCTCGAGCTGGGGAGTTTGAGGTTGCTGTGAGCTAAGCTGACGCCACGGCACTCTAGCCCGGGCGACAGAGTGAGACTCTGTCTCAAAAAAAAGAAAAAAAAAAAAATCCATGACCAGGCTATAGGATGTAAGAGACTGGTAAATCAGAATTCCTTTTTTTTTTTAAATGAATGGTGAAGAAGAGTTTATTTCAGGGAGAGACTTCTTATTTTACAAAATGAAAACATTTAAAGCCAAAATAAAGCAAGATTCCTTTTGTTCAAGGTTGCTCTCCCAAACAAAAAATCCAGAGGGGCATTTATTTTATGTATTGAAAAATAGTTAGAACAGGTGAATATTATTTCTCTTCTATTTTATGGCATCAAGTGAATTTAGTATAACAGTAAAACAGAATCAGAGAATTCTAGAACTGAAACAAGCTTTAGAAATAACTGAGTCATTTTATAGGCAAGTCAACTGAGGCACGGATAAAGAGAGTTACCCAAAATCAAAAGGTAATAAATGTTAAGACTAGAAATTTAATCTTCTGAATCTCATTACAGTAATAAATATTCCATTGCTTAGATTTGACAGCTTATGACCTGACAATTTCCTAGAAGTAGTTAGTACCACTTGAATTTTCCTTCTTTCTGTATCTATATCTGGTCCAACTACTAAATATGAAATGAGTTATTGAGACCATAATTGAATTTAGTTGCATGTTCCTTAGTTTTGATTTTGGCTTTAATTTCTCCACCAGTATGACATAAGTTTAATTATTATAGTTAATATTATTAGTCCCAGCAGAACAAATAGAGAAGAAAAATATTAAAAGGATGAAATGTGTTGTCTAACAACACAGAGGATCTTCTGCAGAAAAGTTTTTTTTATTTTCTTTTAATAGGGAAGAAAATTACTGATGGTTTTTCCTGCCTAAAGATAGCAGGCAAGATGAATCTCTTCCAAAGCCATATTTTATATGTCTTTAGCAGTGCCAGGGCCACTACTGGCACATACAATGCCTTCTGCCAAATTACAAAATGGCATTTCCTGTAAGTAGACAAATTGGGGGAAAAAAAGTTTCCTCTAAAAGGATCAATTACAAAAAGGCACAGATTCTGAACGTGCACCCAGAGCCTTTGCGCAGGGTGCAACCTGCACAACCTTAAGCCAAGACCCTGAACATTATTCTCTTTATCCTAAACACTGTCACTTCTGTCTACACGGTCTTCATTAGCAATAAGTTAAAATTCAGCTGTGGAAAACACATAAGTCTTAAGTTTCTTTGGCTTGACTTCAATATTAACAAAGACAGGAACCCCAAGTCTCTGTAGTATCCTAGCAATATGTATGGATTTTTACATTACCAAACACATTGACCCATTCCTGCAGATTTGCAGCCTGCCCTGCTCAGCCAAATCCTACTGATGCTTTAAAGCCTCCTCTTCTCTTCCAGTCTTTGCTGACTCATTTCAATCCTCATTGTTATTTCTTCCTTACATCCCCTAAGACTCATTGTCCATTGAGGATTTGACATTGATTAATATGGCGTTGAATGGCATTTGGCCAGAGGACCCAGTAATGCTTAAATCACCAGGCCGCACCAGTGATGAGATAACATTCTTGCAAGAGGGTTTCAGGGCAAGGCAGAAGTCAATCTGGAGACTCTACAGCAGCTCTGTATCGTGGAGTAAGGTAAGAAAACAAGCACCCTTGCACAATGCACCCAGTACTGGCATATGCTCGCCAGAATTCCCACTTTCTTGGCCTTGTAGTACAGATGCCTCACTCAGCCAGTGCTTCCCAAAAGAGCAGATAGATCCTTCCAACTGGCTATTGTGAATGGTGATTGGAAGTATCTGCCTCCTAAGTAACGGAGGCAGGGCTTTTACCAACTCCATCACTTTCAACACCAGAAACTTCTGTAGCCTGTTTAAAAATGTGAGAAAAAAATAAAAAAAGCTACTAAATTAACTGTCATATGAATGAAGACATTTGTTTTAACAATTTAGCTGATTCCCTAAAATAGTTGCTACCAAATGCCCCCTTTCTGGAAATTAGTGCATGTTTGAGTAAAAAAACGATGAGAAATTTCAAGTCTATCTTCTCAGCTTTAAACAGAAAAGGATGTTAAGCAGAGAGTGGGAGGAATAGCAGGAATTGATATGACTCCTGCTGATCCTTGTCAAATATGTACGTAGAAGTGTTTATTCTTTTCTACTAGCTTGTAGTTGTGGTGCTAATGATGGCTACCTTTTGAGGTTGCTTTGAAGTAAAATTTGCCTTTTCCTGAAAAAAACTAAACACACACACACACACACACACACACACACACACACACAAAAAAACCCGTGGGGGCACAGGAGCAAAAGCCCATTTTACTTCTCTTTCTATCCCCAAACCTAATCCTAAATCTAACATTCCAATTGAGGAAAGGTCAAACATGGCAAGGAAATAACAGAAGAAAAATGCACACTCATAACCTCTAATGCCTAGATAGGAGTGGGTATGTGTGTGTGGGTGGAAAGGGAGTGGAGGTTGGTTACAGTGCCTAGATGAGAATACCTTGTGGCTCCTCTAAGCCACACGCAAGTGAACAAGCACTGGCAGATAGGCAGATGGCTTAGCTTGCCCAGGGCAGCCCCAGTGCTCTCAGGGAAGGACAAGAACCCACTTCACTCCAGTTACTCCATTCACCAGCAGAGTGAGCAACCCTTAGAGGCCATCATTATTTGGGGGGTGTTAGATTATTAATATATTCAGTGTAGTACATATATTAGAACCTAGGGTGCTTTGGGATTGTTTTGTAAATATTTGTCCTGAATCTCCAGAAACATTAGAAATTCACTAAGAGCCAGGCCCAATATCCATGCTGCTTCTATTTCCAAAAGGGCTTAACTGAGACACAGAGTAAGTGCACAGTCAAATATGTGTATGATTGAATATAAAAATAAATCTTTATTTTTGAAACTCAATATAACCTGGTTTTACAGATATGAGAATAATGATAAGGCATATTATGTTCAAAGGAGGCATAAAAGAGTTAAGATCTGACAAAATTGTGGAAACCATCAGGAGTATTTCCATTGGATGAAAAAAGCATACCCCCAAACCTTCTAATCACAGACTAGGCTCTGTGAGTTAATGATATTTCTTTATGAGACGTGAGATCTTTTTTTTTTTTTTCTGTCAGGAAGCAATGCACATTCAGGAATTGAGGCAAACATCAATAGAACAAAAGCTCTAGCTCAGCTGTTTGGAAGAAATCAATTCAAACAACTCCTAATTTGCTGGGTGACACATTATGAAACATTAAGCTAAGTGGCGGCACCTGGCTTCAGAAGCGTGATCTCTAGGACGGCTACCAATTTATTCATGCTGAAAAGGAAAATCTCCCCCTCCCTACTCCTTTCATGTGAAGCTTACAAACCAAAATGAGAATGATATCAAAGAGCTCTGAAAAAAAAAAAAAAAAAAAAAAAAAGAGCTTCCCAACAGACAGCTATCTCTTTGTCAGGTTATTTCATGCAACTTCCTCCAACAAAGCGAATGATAAGCCGTACTAAGGAAACGTTTTGAGATCTATAAGCTGTGAACAGAACTTAGGAGGTTCAGTATGGAAGGAAGGTATGCAGTGTGGCAGAATATCAGCATAATGGAAGTCTGGTTCACAATTTGGCGAGGTTGTCAGGAAAGACATTTTCATTTATTTAGTAACTGGGGTAAGTGATCAGTGAGCACAAGCACCCTGTACCTTAAAAATGATCATGATCAGCTACTCATTAGCGCAGAGAGACAAATGAAAGTGGACTTCACAGAAGGAAAAAGCGAGGTGAGAGTGCTTACCTTGGGTTGACTGAGAAAGATCGTGAATAGGAATACATCATTGGGGATGAAACCAGGCATTAAGTGTCATGGAACAACTTTGGGGAGTATTCACTGCAACATCATTGGCCATAAGCACATTGAAAGAAGATTGGCCGGGCGCGGTGGCTCACACCTGTAATCCTAGCACTCTGGGAGGCCGAGGCGGGCGGATCGTTCTGAGCTCAGGAGTTCGAGACCAGCCTGAGCAAGAGCGAGACCGCCCCCCCCCCCCCCGTCTCTACCAAAAATAGAAAGAAATTAATTGGACAGCTAAAATATATATAGAAAAAATTAGCCGGGCATGGTGGCACATGCCTGTAGTCCCAGCTACTCGGGAGGCTGAGACAGTAGGATTGCTCGAGCCCAGGAGTTTGAGGTTGCTGTGAGCTAGGCTGACACCACGGCACTCGCCCCAGGCAAGAGAGTGAGACTCTGTCTTCAAAAAAAAAGAAAGAAAGAAAGAAGATTGACTGTATGGCCAGTCTGAGCTAGCTGAGATGGGGGTTATAGAAGAAATGTGGCCACTTCCCCAGAAGAATATATAATCTAATGAAGATGAGATTAATAGTGACCATTGAATATTTACTGTGAGCCAAGTAATGCTTTACATATGTTACCTTACAAGATAATCCTCACAACATCCCAATAAAGCAGCTACTATTATTCTCCCCCATTGTGAAGATGAGGAGACTGAGGTCAAAATAGATTATGAATCCTGTTCAACAGCATTCACCCAGTAAGTGGCAGAGCCAAGATGTGAACCATGGTCTTACTCCAGAATGTATGTGCTTAATCACCAAAGTAGAGCCCACTGTAAAATTGGGATAAACAGGGTGTACACTACAGAGCCGACATGAGAATAAATGAGGTAACATATGAAAACAACAAAGAGAGTACCTGGCATGGAGCCAATGTTCAAAAATGGTTGGCTACCATCATCTATAAGGTCACCAGTGTTTTTCTATTAATACTTCCTAAAAGAATGATTCCTTTTTACAACATTCTTGACAGGTAGTCCCCAGCTCCTGATTATACATCCTGCCCAGGGGCAGGAAGTTCAGTACTTGAGCAAGTTGCTTCATTGTGCAACAGCTTTTGTTGTTTAGAGGAATTTTCTTTGATCAGCTGAAGTAAACCTTCCTATAACTTTTGCCCATTGGCTCTAGTTCTGCCACTGAGAATAACCAAATAAGCTGACACCCTCTTCCACTTGACATGACAGATTAAATATGGCAAGAAAAAGAGAATCATTGAAGATTTCTGAGCTGGAGAAAAACAAGGAAATATGAGCCTAATGAAGCTTTGTCTGATGAGAATTAAGTGGAGCTGATTGGAGAGCAGTGAGAACAGAGACAGGGGGCCCAGTGAGGAGGATGCGGCCGTGATCCAGGTCATATGGACCAGGACAAGAGCAATGGCAATGAAGATGGAGGATAAGTACAGATAAAGGAAACTTTTCATGGGGAAAATTGACAGGGCTTGGTGACTGGCCAGATATGGAAGGGGGAGGTGAATAATTAAAAGAAATCTTATCAAGAACCCTTAGTTTTCGAACCTAACTATTGAGAGGAGCCAACTTCTTTGGTTTTGTTTGTTTTGGGGGGCGGTGTATTTGGATGGTGGGAAGATGATGACTTTGGATTTGAGTTGACAATTAAATAAACTCCTCAAATATCCAGCAAGTAGAAATAGGTGACTGGCAAGAGCTATCTGGGGTAAGAGATAGAAATTTTAAAGTCATCAGCCAGAATGGTTGAGTAGGTTAGACAAACTGTTAATGCAGGGCTTCAGATGGTAAGGTGAGAATCCGAACATGGTCCAGTTGGCAAGATCACACCCTGTTGCTGCATCCTCTGGAGGGGAGGAATGCTGTCTCTTCCCGTGGTGGCAGGCATGGAAGGGACAAAAAGGGGACCAAGCTCCCTCTGTCAAATCCTTTTATAAAGGCATTAATCTGTTCATGAGGGCTCTGCCCTCATGACCTAAATACCTTCCAAAGAGCCCCACCCCCCAACACTATTGCATTGGGGATTGAGTCTCAAAAGATAAATTGGCAGGTGGCAGGGTGCAATGGCTCATGCCTATAATCCTAGCACTCTGGGAGGCCAAAGCGAGAGGATCGCTTGAGGTTGGGAGTTTGAGACCAGCCTGGACAAGAGTGAGATCCCGTCTCCACCAGAAAAACCCCATAAATTTTGGGGGACAAATTCAGATCATAGCACCCTCCTATTAATATTGTGATGAAGGCAAAACTAATTTGAGTGAGTCCGGGTGGTCATGTGGCAAGAACATAAGCTAGGAATCAAGAAACATGGATTCTAGACTCAACACTACCACTCTTCCTTCTGAATCCCAGAAGGGCCCTAAGCACCCTTACAACTGCAAAAAAAAAAAAAAAGTACGTCCAACCTGCCTGTACTGAACACTGCCCCAGTTAATTGGCTCAGTGCTTTGAACCTGTTTCCAGATTCTCTGTTCACCCTCAAGTGCAAAAGACAGAGAACAGCTTAGTGTATACTACTGGAAAGAAAGAAGTAGATAATATGTTTAATGGATAATCCAGAAACAATAGTCTTTGGTCTTGGAATGCAGCCTGACACAGATATCCAAACACATGCCTACTAGTACAACCACTCATTCACCCTCGCCTGAACTCAGCTGGATAGTTCACTGCTGGAACTGGGTAAGCTAAAGTGGGGGAAGAGAGCAGTTACCTTAAATAGACTTCTAATGGGGAAACCAAGAGTTATCTGTAGCATAAAGTTCATGTGCAAATATGTATATAACTAAGTATAAAAAGGTCTGAAGGGTTATGTATGGAACAATTGGCAGCAGTTCCTTCTGGGGAAGAAAGTGAAGGGAGACTCACATTGCACTCTAGGTAGTTCAGTGAGTGAATTTGCAAAATGAGAATCTATTCCTACATTACTTGTGTTCTATACAAAACAATAAAAATGCTTTTCATCCTTAAAAAGGAGACAACTGTTCATTAAGTCTGAGAAGCTGAAAAGTTTAGAGTAGCATTTCTGGTATCACAGTGATAAATAACTTCACGTCATAGCGTGCTTGTGTTTTTCGAATGGTGGACATCTCCCCCGTCTCCCTTCCATAGATCACCAGCCTCTCTAGGCTCACAGCCACCTAAGAAACAGAATGGAGAAAAGAGGTGTTTAAAAAGAGTACAGAGAAGAAATGGAGTGTTTCAGATGACATCAGGAAGGCTGGCTGGTGGGCTCTAGTCCCGAAGGGTTAGCCAAGCAGTGTGTCAGGCAGTAAACCAAAGGGTCTTCTTTAACCTCCTCCCACCATTTGACAAGCAAACAAGAGAAAATGTGGCTGGTGTGAGTCCACTGCAGAGGTGGGGAGTTCTTTAGTGCAATAGTGACAATGCCCTGCCTCCCCAGATCTGGCACATTTCAGAAGCTGCTGACGTGTTGATGCCTGCTAAAACACGACGTGGGAAGAAGAATGAATGTGGGCAAGCTCAGCTAGCCACTCAGAGGGAAATGATCTCATTTCTCCTGCTGGGCAACCCCCAGTGATGGTAAATGGAAAAAGACAGGGTAGCATTTAAATTCCATCATTATGTTTTTTTCTCAAAAGCCACAAGTTTACAGACGATGGCTTCTATTGTCTCTTGAGCTCTTTATCATAGCTCTTGCCAGAAAAGGAGAAAGATTCAGAAATACTGTCTTGGATGGAATTTCATTCTCCCACTTCTCTTTGGAGGATATTTCCATTATTTTTCTCAATATACAGGGGTGGCCTTTGGCACTTGTTAGGGTCTTATGTGCTGGCTAGTTGGAAGTCATGAATATTGGAGCCTTTAATCCATAATCTCTCTCCAAGTGCGAGTTGTCTATGAGATTCCTTTCCTGTCCTGCCAGAGGGTAGTAGAGTTATAATTCATGATCTTGTGATCTTCAACATGGCTTCTGGCACAGTGAGTAAGTTCTTTGTTCTTTTAGGACAGAACTGTCACTCATCACTAAACAGCCCTTCATTTTTTTCCCCCGAACACTGACTCATAGAATCATAGATTTTCAGGGATGGAAGGAAGCCGAGAGGTCGTCTAATCCAACCCCTTACTAGTTGACTCCAGGCAGTGCCTAGACATGGTGAATTACTTCATGTCCCAAATAAGTAAAATTTAGTGAAATAGAAAGGGTGATTTGTGAGGGTCAGAGCTGGAACACCTCCAAAAGGACCCCAAAGAAATGTGTGTACTAAAAGGTATGATGAAGGAAAAAGGCATATTTAATATCTTCATTTCTGTGCAAATTAATCAGGTACAAACCCAAATTCGAAACTAAGAACCTACTACCTATGTAATAATAGTGATAATAATGACGATAATAAGTAAGAGCAGTTAAAAATCAGTTATGATTTTCTGAACCCTTGCTATGTGTCTGACATGAAGCTAAGTTATTCATGTGAATTATATAGTCATCAAATCACCCCTTTTGGGCTGATATTATCGTCCATTTTACACATGAAGAAACTGGGGCTTTAGAGAGTTTGGATTAGTTTGCCCAAGGTCATATACCTAGTAAGTGTCAGAACTGATACTGGAGCCAAGGACTGTCTAAGTTTTTACCACCGGGCCATACTACCCTATTATCCTCAAAAGAAGACAGTTGTCATAGAAAATAGTTGTCTTCTGGATTTATCCCCAGCTGCCTGGCTAGTGAGGGGGATGTGTTTCATAATCTTTTCCCTAGATCCCTTGAGATCCTTCTCAATATAAGCCCTCATTTGAGCTGAAGTAAAAACATTTCTTGCTTCTATACCTTTCACACAAATGATGTTTTGGTTTCAGCCAAGAGCAAGAGAATTGCTTGCCTGAGCTTTAAATGTCTTAGTCATCCTACTGGTGCCTTTGGAACAGGTGATATTTTTAAAGGGAAAATAATAGCCTATGGTCCTGGACAGCTGGTTTGAGAGGAATTAAAAACCCTACTCAGATCCAAAGAATAAGGACCTTTCACACAAACTCTCTGCCCAGCCAGTCAACATTCATAAATCCATCAAACAGAGCAAAGTTTTTGTCTTAAAATGTCTCAAAGAGAAGTTTTTCTATTAAGCATGTCTTCCTTTGAATACTGCATTTTAAAAAGCTGGGTTGCTGTGGTGTGATTAAATAGCAAAAAAGGGTAAGATAAATAAAACAAAAATAAATAACCAGAATCACTTGTAAGTACCAGTAAGTAACAAAGGCTCCATGCTTTTGTTTCGCATTCATACTTGACCAAGTGCTCTCCATGCTGTCTTTCATTTGATCGTCACGACAATCCTGTGACGTAGGCAAGACATATTTTATCTTCCTAATCCAGTGAGAAAGAAAACTCAGACCCAGAGTTTAAGAGAATCACTCAAAGTTTTGTGGTGAAATGATGAAAAAGGCAGGACTAGGACCTAAGAATCTTTTTATCTTGCTCTATCCATATCAAATAGTTCTATACTGATGGATAGCATGTTTACAAATTTTAATCATTATATCTCTAACAATTTTATCACCCTCCTTTGGTCTTAAATATCTTGGAGTTAACAGTGTACTTGTTCTTTGATCTTCATGGGAAATTAATAGTATATGTCAAAGCGTTAGAAGATTAAGTCTGTGCTGGAATTTCCTGAATCTAATTTTTGAAAATTCAGTATATGGTCAGTGTCCTCACTAAATGTTAGCACTGCAATAATACTTAATGAACTTGGAAATGTGATTGGTTGTATGTTTGGAAAAAAGAGGTGAAAATTACACTTATTCAATATCCACTACATGCTGGATATTTTATGTGAGGAAAATATCACTATTTTTCCACTTTACATTTAAAAATTGACTCTTAGAGATGTTAAATAACATGACCAAGGTCTCACAGATATTAAATGGTAAAGGTAGACCTCAAACTGATGTTGCCCGACTCCAAAGTCCAGGTTTTTAACAAATGTGCACACTGCTTTCTAGTAGCTGAAGCTAAATAAATACTAATAGCTTACCTTGAGTATTTATTACCTACTAACTACTGTACTAATGACTTTGCCTCCCTTAACCCATTATTGTCAAAACCTATGAAATAGGTACTAAAATCATCCCCATTTTATAGAGGAGGAAACTGAGGTTAATAATGTTAAGTAATTCAAATCACACAGCTAGTAAAGGAAGGAACCAGGATAATTACTCTACGTCTCTGGTTTTCTGTGTGCCATTTAGACAGCACAGCCTAGGAATATAAAAAAGGAGTAAAGAATCACTTTGCAGAAATATTTAGAGTAGGCACACATATGCACAAAATCACGTATCACAAATTCAAAGCCCATGAGAAACATTACCCTTTTAGTTTCAAGGTTACTGGCTGGTTATGATGGCATGGGGGCATTTTTGATATGCTAAGAAACCATTAGTGAAGACAGAAGCCATTAAATACATCAGTAAAGTTAAGGACAAAAGTGTCAAGTAGGGCACAGTTTAATTTGCTAGATATGATGACATTAGCCAGTTCATGAACTTGAGCCCTGATATATGTAATATTTTACCTTGTATTTGTTTTGGAAATTTTATAGATAAAAAATTGAAATAATGATGTGATGAATTGCTATATAATGACACATGAGCTATGCTGTCAAAATATTTAAAAAAATAAAGCATATACAGGCAGACAGGTATCAGTTTGGATCCCAGCTCCGCTGCCTCCCAACTGTGTGATCCTGGTCAAGATATTTGACCTTTCTGAGCCTTAGTCTACTAGTCTTTAAAATGAGAATAATGGTACCTACCTCACAGGGTTATTCTGGAACTCTAAAGAGTTTAAATATGCAAAGCACCAAGTCCTGTACTTAGCACGTAACGGTAACTCAATATATATCAGAGCCCTTTGCCTTTCCCTTTAGAATCATTATTTAAAATTAATCTTCATATAGCAAAGATGTTTGAAGCTCTAAAACATAAATATTTACATGTATTTATTATAATTAATGGTTTCTAATTATTTCACCATTTCTACTTTATTACACACTTGTGGTTGCCCCAGATTCTGTGCTTCTTAATAGTATGTGTAGAAACTCACTCTCACAAAATTGTGGCTGATGTAATAAGATTTATGCAAAATTATTTCTGCATTTTAATTTGTTTATTCTTTTTTTACTTCCATAAATGGCACTTTAAAAACCAGAAATACATGGGAAAGTAAGTTATCTAAGCAGACACCCAGAATTGCTTGGAGTACTTTATGACAACTGGCAAATTAACCTTCACACACTCTGATAAGACTGCAGAATTTAAGGAGCAACTGTATGTGCCTCCATGCAGCTGTCTAGTTTGCTAATGCTTGTTCCTAAAATAAAAAAATAAAACTGCACTCACACACATATCAATTGTCTTTTTCCTTTCAACAATCCAGCTACTCAGCCCTTCTTGAAGCCCATTTTCATAAACACTGTGCTGACCAAGAAGTGTCTGAAGATGAGAGGATGGAGAAAGCTTGTATTGTTTATTGAATATCAGAGGATGCTTCCTTCAGGCGACCTAAGGCATGTGTGAGTGCTATCCTAACAGCCACATTTTAAAGGGATGAAGTCATTGCAAATGCTGCCTTAGAGAGTGTGCTGGTGCCAAAGACTATCCTCAACAGCATTTCCAGATTTGCTTTTTAAAAAATCCAGAGACTTATTTTAAACATATAAATCAAGAGAGAAACCAGGCAAAGGTTCAGCAGTTCACTTCCATGCATTACTCCCCTTCTGCTTAGAACTCAATTTCTTAGCCAGGTTGACTTTTGGGGCTAAAAGAAGGGAAAAGAGAAATGGGGGAGACAAATAGGGCCAAAAATTCAAAAAAGAGGAACCGCCAAGATGGCTGACTAGAGACATAGCTTGTTGGACCATCCCGGCAGAAGAGTAGAGGGCTGGACTGAGGACAGCAGGGAACAATTACTGCTCAGCTGTGGACCATGGGGACAGACAGCGGAGGAGTCCGGGGACCCACTGAAAGGAGCTATGAAGCTGAGAGACAGAAGGATAGAGAAGAGAGATTGGCAGCAAGGACCAAATCCAGAGAGGCCCGGAGCCCAGTGAAAGGGTAAGGGGGTGCTCCTCTCCCCCAGCTGGGTCCCCAGCCAGCAGCAGGACGCAGGGCTCTCACCACACAGGGGAGTGCCACAGGGGACCAGAGAGCCAGCATTCTTGCATCTGGATGCCTCCCCCTCTGCAGCTCCTCCATTCCTGGCATCCCAGAAAGTAATTATGGCACAGCCGGCTTGTAGCCACACCACCCCCATAGCAACCGCCAAAGCACTCTGTGCTGAGAGGCCTCTCTCTCGGTGACAGGGACGCATTTTCAGCTGAACCTGCCTTGGAGTGTGGAGTTGCTGTGACGGCACTGGGCAAGATTGCCCGCTGGTGGCTCAGACAGGCAGGCAGGACCCAGTGTACCCCTGGACGCAAGAGCGGTGCAGGGAGACCACAGCCCCTACCCCCACCATAGCAGCCGCTAGAGTGCTATGTGCTGAGAGGCCTGCTTCTCAGTGATGGGGGCGCATTCCCAGCCAAGCCCATGGGACAGCCACAGTCTGCAAACTTCCTGCCCACAGGCATTTGGTGGGATCATCTGCTGGTGGCTCAGAGAGGCAGCCTGAACCTGGTGCCCCCAGTCGTGAGAGTGTGGCAGGGAGACGTAGGGGAGAGGTCGTGTTTTCAGCCTCCAGTGGTGAGAGAGCCCTTGCAGCCATATCCAATGGGAGGGTGGGGAGGGTCACACAGGAACAGGGGTCTGTGAGCATGTCCCATCCCCCAGCCCCGTGAGAGAACTGCCATATTGGAGAAGGCCATGGCACTGGGATTGAATTAGCATAGCCCCTGGTTCTCGTGGCAACTTAATGCTTCAGGCATGCGGGCTGAACCAGAGCAGCGTCCCCTCCCACCACTCATTACAATTGGGAGTGCAGCTTGATCCAAGAGACACATGAGCTGCCACTTCTCCCCTGGCAGGAGCGTGCCCCTGATGAAGACCTCTGTGGATGGAGAGGCCTACCTCCCTCACCTTGGGATCTAGTGGTATGGAACAAGGGTGCACAATTGGAGATCCCACACCTGCCATGGTCATGCAGAGAGGCACACCAACAGGTTGGACACATGAACTGTGGGGTAGCTCAAGAGCTGGTCTTGGGCAGAGAGGGATTGTACGTGGACTGATCAGAGAGGAGAGTGCTGTGGAGTTCCAGGGAGTAAATAAGGAGGGCAAATGACCTACCCCGCACAGAAAACAGGCTGGTGGAGAGGGATGGAAAAAGACTGACTCGGGGCCTTAGCACCACACAATTAGGCCCCTCCCCTCGGGAGCAGCTCTCCAGGCTTAGAAAGATTGTCCTGAATTCCATATCAGTGGCTCCCACTAGCAGCTGGAAAAACAACCTCTGAGCCCGGCTGAGGCTTAGCAAAGCTCCTCAGGCTCTTACAGTCCAGCCACAATCTGTCTTGCTCCTCCTCCATTTCAGGGGCAATAAGGGCCAAGAACCCCCTGGGAACTACAAGGTCCCTCCTAAAGCTTGGGGCATTCATGTGCCCCACCTGGGGAACCAGAGCCTACCATGGGCACAAAAGATTACCTTGGCAGCTGGGTCCTCCAGGCAAACTACAATCAATGACAGGGGGAACAACACCATAGCTAAATATAGTACTTTCCAACTCAAGCAATTAGGGAGCAGTGGATTCATACCCACAAGTACAATCCACCAGCTCAGAGATTAAACTGGGGGACCAAACTCACTCCGTTGGGAAGAAGTAAAGACAACAGATCAGAGGTATCCCAAGAGGTTCAACAAACCTGCTAAAACACCCCAAAGGCAACTGAGGACCAGCACTCCTCTCCCTGGCACAGTCAGGAATTGATCTTTGGGAACTTAGAGACAGGACCATCAGCCAACCCCAGCACCACCAGCTCTTAATTAAGAGGCCAGATGAGATGGAATCAGTGAAAAAACTTGGGAAACATGAAAAATCAGAGCAAAAGGACACCCCCAAAAGAAATCCATAACTCCCTAACAATGGATACCAACCTAAACAAAATGGTTAAAATGACAGTTGGAGAATTTCAAATATGGATTATAAGAAAGCTCAGTGAAATACAGGAGAAAATAGAACCCCAACACAAAGAAGCCATAAAAACAATGCAAGAAATGAATGAAAAATTCTTTAAAGAAATTGAAGTGTTAAAAAAAAAACCCAAACAGAAATTCTGGAAATGAAAAATTCATTCAAGGAATTACAAAACAGTTGAAAGCCTTAAGAATAGGGTAGATTAGGCAGAAGAAAGAATCTCAGAACTTGAAGATATGCCTATGAGCTAAACAAATCAGTCAAAGAAAAAGAACAGAGAAATAAAAGGAATGAACAAAGACTACAAGAAATGTGGGATTATATGAAGAGGAAAAACATAAGAATCATAGGCATTCCCGAGAGTAAAGAAGAAAATACACAAGGGTTGGATAATTTACATGAGGGAACAATTGAGGAAAATTTCCCTGGCCTTGCTAGAAATCTGGATGCCCAGGTACAAGAAGCACACAGGACCTCTGGGAGATTCATTGTAATGAGACAACCACCATGACACATAGTCATTAGGCTGGCCAAAGTAAACATGGAAGAGGCACTCCTATGAGCAATAAGGTGAAAACAGCAGGTAACTTATAAAGGAAAACCCATCAGACTAACTGCAGACTTCTCAACTGAAACCTTACAAGCCATAAGAGACTGGGAACCCATGCTCAGTCTCTTAAAACAGAATAATGGCCAGCCTAGAATTTTGTATCCTGCTAAACTAAGTTTCTTATATGAGGGAAAAATAAAGACTTTCTCAGACAAGCAATTGCTGAGGGAATTTGCAAAGACCAGACCTGCCCTGCAGGAAGTACTCAGACCTGCATTATACACTGATCAGCACAATAGACACCCACCAGTGTAAAATTATCCAAAAGCTAAAGTTCAGAGCCCAGATAACATAATGGCTCAAGAGGTAAAACAAAGGAATAAGGGTCTACCCACCAGGATGAACAGAAATCCAGCCCATATATCAATTATTTCAATAAATGTGAATGGCTTGAACTCCCCACTTAAGAGACATAGGCAGGCTGAATGGATTAAAAAAATACAAGCCAAGTATCTGCTGTCTCCGGGAAACACATCTAACCCACAAGGACTCATTTAGATTCAGGTGAAAGGATAGAAAAAAAAATTCCATGCAAATGGAAACCACAAGAAAGCTGGTGTAGCCATTGTCATATCAGATAACATAGACTTCAAATCAACAAAAGTAAAGAAAGACAAAATGGTCACTGTATATGGATGGAGGAAATAATTCAAAAAGAAAACGTAACAACCCTAAATATTTATATACCAAACACAGAAACACCCAGATTCATAAAGCAAATCCTATTCAATCTAAACAAAATGATAACCAGCAGTACCATAATAGCCAGGTATTTCAACACCCCACCAACAGACCTAGACAGATCCTCCAAACAGAAAATAAAAAAAGAAACAATGGACTTAAACAGAACTCTAGAACAAATGAGCCTAACAGATATTTATAGAACATTTTACCCAAAAACTACTGAATATACTTTCTTCTCATCAGCTCATGGAACATTCTACAAGATTGATCACATCCTAGGCCACAAAACAAGTCTTAACAAATTTCAAAAAATAGAAATTATACCATGTATCTTCTCAGTCCACAATGGAATAAAATTCGAAGTAAATTCCAACAGAAACATTCATCTCTACACAAAGTCATGGAAACCAAACAACCTATTGCTGAATGATGGTTGGGTCAAGGAGGAGATAAAAATGGAAATCAAAAGATTCTTTGAACAAAATGATAATGGGGACACAAGGTATCAAATACTGTGGGATACAACAAAAGCAGTCCTGAGAGGAAAACTCATAGCTTTAAATGCCCACATCCAAAAGACAGAAAGATCACAAATCAACAATTGAATGAATTGTCTCAAGGAACTGGAAAAGGTAGAGCAAACCAATCCCAAACCCAGCAGAAGAAAAGAAATAGCCAAGATCAGAGCAGAACTAAATGAAATCAGTAACAAAATAATTATACAGAAGATCAAAGAAACAAAAAGTTGGTTCTTTGAAAAGATAAACAAAATTGACAGGCCTCTCTCGAGATGAGCCAGAAATAGAAAAGAAAGAAAGAACCTCAATCAGAAATGAAAAAGGAGAAATCACAACTGATATCATGGAAATAAAAAACATTATCTCTGAATACTATAAAAGTCTCTATGCTCATAAACTTGAAAATGGGGAGGAAATGGACAAATTCTTGGAAACACACAACCTTCCTAGGCTCAATCAGGAAGAAATAGATCTCCTCAACAAACCAATATCAAGCACTGAAATTGAAGCAACAGTAAAAAATCTTCAAACAAAAAAGTCCTGGACCAGATGGTTTCAAACCTGAATTTTACCAGAACTTCAAAGAAGAACTGGTACCTATACTGCAGAAATTATTCCATAACACTGAGAAGGAAGGAATCCTCCCCAACTCATTCTACAAAGCCAATATCACCTTGATACCAAAGCCAGAAAAGGACACAACAAAAAAAAAAAAAATAAAACTATGGACCAATATCTCTTATGAATACAAATACAAAAATTCTCAATAAAACCCTAGCAAACTGAATTCAGCTGCACATCAAAAAAATAATTCACCATGACCAAGTGAGCTCCATCCCAGAGATGCAAGGATGGTTCAACATATGCAAATCTATAAATGTAATTCCCCACATACATAGCAGCAAAACAAAGACCATATGATCCTCTCAATAGACACAGGAAAAGCATTTGACAAAATTCAGCACCCTTTTATGATAAGAACACCTAACGAAATAGGCATAGATGGGCGTGTCTCAAAATTATAAAAGGCATATATGACAAACCCACAGCCAACATCATACTGAATGGGGAAAAATTCAAAGCATTCCTGCTTAGAACTGACACCAGACAAGTTTGGCGACTATCACCAATTATATTCAACATAATGCTGGACATTCTAGCCACAGCAATCAGACAAGAGAAGAAAATCAAATAGGGAAAGAAGAGGTCAAACTATCTCTCTGATCTTATATCTAGAAAATCCCAAAGATTCAACCAAGAGACTCCTGGAATTGATAAATTCAGCAAAGTCTCAGGTTAAAAAAATCAATGTACACAAATTAGTAGCTTTCATATAGGCCCAAAACAGTCAAGCTAAGAATCAAATCAAAGACTCAGTACTTTTCACATTAAAGGTATTGTGAAACAAATTCACAATATTGTACAACAAAGAAAATAAAATACCTAAGAATATATTTAACTAAGGAGGTGAAAGACCTCTATAGGGAGAACCACAAAACACTGAGGAAAGAAATTGCAGAGGATGTAAATAATCAACATTGTTAAAATGTCTATACTACCCAAAGTGATTTACAGATTCAATGCAATCCCCATTAAAATACCAACATCATTTTTTGTAGATCTAGAAAAAATAGTCCTATGCTTCATATGAAACCAGAAAAGACCCTGAATAGCCAATGTAACCTTACATAATAAGAACAAATCAGGAGACATCATTTTACCAGACTTCAAACTACACTACAAGGCTATAGTAACCAAAACAGCATGGGACTGACACGAGAATAGAGACATAGACCAATGGAATAGGACTGAGAACTCAGACATAAAGCCATCCTTATACAGCCATCTGATCTTTGACAAAGTAGCCAAAAACATGTGCTGAGGTAAAGAATCCCTATTCAATAAATGGTGCTGGGAAAATTGGATAGCCACATGTAGAAGACTGAAACAGGATCCACACCTCTCACCACTCATGGATTAATTCATCATGGATAACAGACTTAAACCTAAGGCATGAAACTATAAGAATTCTAGAAGAAAATGTTGGAAAAACTCTTATAGATATTGGCCTAGGCAAAGAATTTATGAAGAAGACCCCAAAAGCAATCACAGCAACAACAAAAATAAATGAATGAGACCTGATTAAATTAAAAAGCTTCTGCACAGCCAAGGACACCATCAATAGAGCAAATAGACAATCTACAGAATGGGAGAAAACCTCTGCATGCTATACATCTGATAAGAGGCTGATAACCAGAATCTACAAAGAACTCAAATAAATCAGCAAGAAAAAAAATCAAATGACCCTATTAAAAAGTGGGCAAAAGACATGAACAGAAACTTTTCAAAAGAAGATAGACTAATGGCCAATAAACATATGAAAAAATACTCTAATCATCAGAGAAATGCAAATTAAAACCACAATGAGATATTGCCTAACTCCAGTGACAATGGCTCTTATCAAAAAGTCCCAAACAACAGATGCTGGTGTGGTTGCAGACAGAAAGAAACACTTATACACTGTTGGTGGGACTGCAAACTAGTACAACCTCTATGGAAAGTAGTATGGACATACTTCAAAGAACTAAAAGTAGACCTACCATTTGATCCAGCAATCCCACTACTGGGTATTTTCCCAAAGGAAAAAAAGTCACTCTATAATAAAGACATATGCACTCAAATGTATATAGCAGGACAATTTGCAATTGCAAAGATGTGGAAACAACTGAAGTACTCATCAATACATGAGTGGATTAATAAAATATGGCATATGTCTACCACAGAGCACTATTCAGCCATAAAAAAAATGGTGATCTAGTTTCTTTTGTGACAACCTGGATGAAACTGGATACCATTCTTCTAAGTGAAGTATCACAAGAATGGAAAAACAAACACCACATGTACTCAATATTAAATTGGAACTAATCAATCAACCCTTATGTGCACATATGAAACTAAAACTCAATGGAAATCAAGTAAGTGGGAAGGGGAGGAGGGGACGGGTAAATTCACACCTAATGGGTACAATGCATACTATCTAGGTGAAGTGCACACTTATAATTTTGACTAAAATTGTACAAAAACAAATTATGTAACTAAAATGTTTGTACCCCTGTAACATTCTGGGGAAAAAAGTACATAGAACATGAAGTCTAACTTCAAAGAGTTTAAGTTTGTTAGGTGTAACAGCTGTGAAAACAAATCAATTACAATTCAAAATTAAATTTAAAATGATAAAAGAAAAAAAAAGAATTCAATAAAGAGATGAGCTGCACAAAGGTATCATAATTGGTACACCTAAGCAAGAGAAAACCGAGGGGATGGAAATTCCTTAAAACCTGAGAAAGTGGACAGGAAGAAAAGTTTCTTAAAATTGGTTTGCAGAAAAAGAAATGTCCATTTTACTGTTGAATGGCCTTTGATCTGGAATTAGAATCCTATAAAGTCTCAACAAAGAGCCACATTTAATTCCCTGGGAAACTCCAATTTTAACTTGGCTTTAACAATAAAAAAATTTTATGTGCAAATTCAGAAAGCAGCACACGCAGAAAATCGAAGAATGCAAAAGCCTCTCCTAGGTAATCTTGGAAGTCTTACATAAAGGGAAAATGAAAATTTTTTCATGCAATTGCCCTTTACTCAAAAATTCTATTAATCCTGAACTTTCAGGTTTTATAAATCATCAAATGCAGATTAAATGAGAATGAAATCACTGGGTACTGGTTTTTAGAGAAAGGAGAGGGCTAATCAGGAATGCTTTTCATTGGTAAGAACTGTTCAGGTGAATATGGTGTTTGGTAATTATTCAGACAAGAAGTTGGGTATAAAAAAACTTTCTCTCCTACCATGAGGCTGGGTGCACACTTTGTTCTCTGAGGAAAGAAATCTCTATCCATTGAATAAAGGCAATATACTTACAGCGGACGTTAGTGGGAGACTGACTGATGGAAGTCTGTTCCTTTGTAGGAAACAGGAGCAATTCCCAGCATGGGAAGTACATAAACACACACACAGGCATGGCGCCCATTCTCTTCCTGCCTGCATCTTTTGTCTCTAAACCTAAGGGACCACACACCATTTCCCTTCCAAAGACCCCTGTTTGACACTCTTAGACATTTCAAGCTTACCCTGGCCAAGCCCATATTTCATACTCTAGATTAAAATCAGAGAATGTTAGAGCTGGAAGTTACCTTATATATACATAGTTCAGCCAGTCAGTCAGCTCTGGCAACATTGACAAGATTTAAATAATTTAATTAGCCAGTTAAATTTCCTTCTTCTTATCAAAAAAACCCCTATTGTTAAATAATAAAGAAAATAAATTAATTAAATAAATGTATGATTAGGTTGGCCTCTACAAAGTATTTGTGCCCTAGCTATAATCTGGCCAATCATTTTAGTGATCATTCATGAAAATATATCATTCATTCTAAGTCTTCTTAGTCATTTAGAGGTGAATTGAAAGTACTTATTTCTTTATTTGTTTCTCCTCTACTTTTTATGATCCCCTCTATCTTCCATACACATAAACCTGGGAAAGAGAAAGGAAAAATCAGAAAAATAAATAGGTGTCAGGACAGGCTAAAGACAGCAACTGGAAGTTCCCTGGAATGAATGAGAGTGAAAGGAGCTGAGATGCCTTTGAAATATTCTTTCTCAGCAAACTAAAATCACAGAATGGATGTTGCAGACTTGTAAATGGATAAACACTGTTATAAACACTGTTATAAACACTCTTTATCTCTTCACAATCACCTCAAGATTGAACTGCACTGTGCATTAAGGATGTCTAGTCCCACTTCCATTACAGTATATTGCCTTTCATGCAAATCTTCCTGGTGTCCGGATTTCCCCCAGATTAAGACTGAGAACTGGGATTGACCCAAACAACACTGCAGAATCCATAACACTCAATACATTTTAAGGTTGTTTCCCTGGATTAAAGAGCAGAAAAACACATCAACACAATTTAGAGCAAAACAAAATACAGTAATATCCTACTTATTCAATTATCTAGCATACAGACATATACAGAAAGGTCTATAATTTCTCTTGGTAGTACAAAGTGTGTCACCTTAAGCCCACCGTGGTTAGATGATCGTGCAAAAAGTAAAAAAGCAGATTGGAAGGGATACATCCAGGCAAGAAAATGAATGCTGATAGTAGAAGAGGAAAATGTGTAAATACCCAGGGTCCAAGCTTAGCATGCTATGGTTCACTAGTGGAGAGGAGCAAAAGCTATTAATAGTTAGTCCTCAAGAGCCCCAGGGCATAACTGTTTAATACCCAGTGTGATAATTACATTTATAATGCTGCTCTGCACCCTCAGACATTATACTCCTCAGCAGTTACCATCCCACCTTTGTGAGCTCTCCCCTCTATCTGGTCCAAGTTTCAAGGGCATATCTGAACTGGAATATCTTCCCTTCAATAAAGCCTATGTATGCTTTCAGGCAGTCTTCCGTGACTACCTTACCACTCCAGAATGGGTTAGGTGGCTCCTTAAGTGTTCCCATTCTACCCTGAAGTTTCTTTCAAAGCGCTCATTAAAATGGCAACTAAATAAGCATTTGTATAATTATTTTATGAACCCATATGTTCATTCAATTGGTACATATTGATTGATCATCTACTCTGAGCCATGCACTGTACTAGGCACTGGGGTACAGTAGTGTACTCAACAGACATGGGCCCTGTTCTCGTGCATCAGAGGAGACTGTGACTAATTGCATAATTCATTACTTAGGCACATTTGTTTAACAACAATCTCCTTTGTGAGACTGTAAACATAGTGAATCAGGAAACTTGTCCATGTCACTCAGCCTTGGAAGGCTCTCAGTGGGAACTGGCTAAGAATGCTTTTGCTTCAATGAAAAGCATCTCATGGGCATCTGAGGTAGGCAATAAGGCTGTTCCTGCAAGTTCTCAGAAGGCAATATACAAGCTCCTCCTGGCCAAGGGAGAAGACGTGAGTTGGCTTCCCTGAGTTCTAGAGGTTCAGTGGGTCAGGACCTTAAGCTAGATCAGTCAGTGAGGGTTCTGACAAGGGAAACAGTGCTAGGAATCTGGAATTTACTGGGCCCTAACTTGCTACATTTCTAAAGTCTTAAGATTGATCCTGGGGTCCAGGGGACTTAACACTAGTAGTTTTGCAGTATTTCAGGGCCTCAGGACAGAAAGCAGACAACTTCAACAGCTACACATGAAGAGTTCAGGAAGAATAAGTGTGGTTTCTTGCTATAGACTGAATCTTTGTGTCCCCCCAAAATATGTTGAAACTTAATCCACAAATGTAATGGCATCCAGAGGTGGAGCTTTTGGGAGGTGATTAGGTCTTGAGGGCAAAGCCCTCATGAATGGTATTAGTGCCCTTATAAAGGAGACCCCAGAGAGACCTCTCACTCCTTCCACCATGTAAGGATATAGCAAGAAGGTGCCATCTATGAACCAGGAAACGGGCCCTTACCAGATACCAAATCTACCGGCGCTTTGATCTTGGACTTCCCAGCCTCCAGAACTGTGAAGAATACATTTTTATTGCTTATAATCCATGCAATTTATTGTATTGTATTCTGCTATAGTGGCCCAAACAAGAAAAGATAAATAAGTTTGGATAAATACCAGGCATTCGAGGCTTGGGTTCTAAGATTCACCAGGAGTGGCTTTCTTCTCTTTGCAATTCATGCAGTAAGTCAAGTAGGGAACAGTTAACTATATAGTATCACTCTTCATAAAGGCATTAATTTAACAAAATTCTTCCTGTCACTTTTGCATACAAAAATAATTCCTGGTTTTATCACAGGTAATCTTTAATTTGTATCAAGAATGTTACTAGCTGCCCCAGGGTGCAATAGAAAGTTCCAGGACCATGAACTATCCATTTACATCCTGGACAGGGATCGTTCTCAGGCTACATATGGTATTTTTAAATTTAAAAAATTTTATTATTATTATTACAAAAACAGTATCTGTTCCTATAGAAAATATGTGTGAAATATTTAAAAAAAACATGAGAAACAAAAGTCCTACCTCACAGAGATAATCACTATTAACATCTCAGTATATATCCTTCCAAATACTTTTCCTATGGATTATTGCATAATGCAGTAAGGTCAGTACACTATTAAACCAAGTAACTTTTCCCTTGCAAGGACTTTCACCTACAGTTCCCATGGTTTCCTGACTCAATATCCCTTTGGAACCTTGAGAAACAGACTTCAAACAAAAGAGCTGGCCTGGAGATACCAATCTGGGAGTCAGCACAAGGTGGTAGCTGAAGCAGTAAGAGTCAATATTATTTACCATTTATCCACAGCTTACCGTGTCCCAGGAGCTTTACTAAAGTAACATTACATACATTCTCTCTAATCCTCACAAAAACCTTTTGAATCTGTACTTATCCACATTTTACAAATGAGAAAACTGAAGCTCAAAAAAAAAGTGATGTGTTGGTTTTCTATTGCTACCATAAATAATTAACTCAAACTTCATGGCTTAAAACATCACAAATTTATTAGTTCACACTTCAGTGAGTCAGAAGTCCAGGCACAATGTGACTTATATAGTTCTCTGCTTAGAGTCTCACAAGTCCAAAATCAAGATGTCAGCTGGACTGCATTCCTTTCTTGAGGCTGTGGGAATTAATCTACTTCCAAGCTCATTCAGGATGTTGGAAGAATTCCAATCCTTCCATTTGTAGGACTGAAGTCTGAATTTCTTTGCTGGATGTCAGCTTAGAGCTATCCTCACCTTCTAGAGAATGCCCTTCCTCTACCTTCAAAGCCAGCAGTGGTGGGGAGAGTCATTCTCATACTTTGGATCTCTCTGACCATCCCTTCTGCCTCATCTCTCCTCTGCTTTCCTCTTTTGTTGCATCTGTCAGACTGCCTCTTAAGCCTTCCTCTTCTGTTTTTAAGAATTGGTGTGATTATGTTGTGCCAATCCTAATAATCCAGAATCATCTCTCTATTTTAAGGTCAGCTGATTAGTAACCTTAGTTACATCTGCAAAGTCTTTTCACGGATGCACCTAGATTAGTGTTTGATTAAATAACCAGGGGATGGAAATCGTGGGGAAACATCTATACAATTCTACTTACCACTGGGAATTTTCCCCAAGGTCACACAGCTAATTAAGTGGTTAACCTGGGATTAGAATTCAGATTTTCTGGATCCAAAACAGTTTGCTATGTGTAACACCTAATTCTCTCCCCCCAGGACCTTACCACTATATTCCCAAAGGCACATTTACTGCAGTTCTTTGGACTCAGTACATTATGTCCGTCTTTTAACAAAAAATTACAAAGCATACTACATGACAAAAAACACAGTTTGAAGAGACTGAAGAAGAATCAGAACCAGAGTCAGATATGGCAGAAATGTTGGAATTATGAGACCAGAAATTCTTTTAATGGAAAAAATAGACAACATGCAAGAATAGATGGTTAATGTAAGCATAGAGGTGGAAATTCTAAGAAAGAATCAAAAAGAAATGCTAGAGATCAACAACACTGTAATAGAAATGAGCCTTTGATAGGCTCATTAGTAGACTGAATACAATTGAGGAAAGAATCTCTGAATTTGAGGATATGATAATAGAAACTTCCAAAACTAAAAAGGAAAGACAAAAAAGACTGAAAAAAATGCAGTCCAAGAACTATAGGCCAACTACAAAAGGTGTAAAATACATGTAATGAGAATACCAGAAGAAGGAAGAGAGAAAAGAACAGAAGAAATATTAGAAGCAATGAAGACTGAGAATTTCCCCAAATTATCATCAGACACCAAGCCACAGATCCAAGAAACTCAGAGAACACTAAGCAAGATAAATGCCCTCCAAAATACACTGGGAAACATTATATTTAAACTCTAGAAAATCAAAGATAAATATCTTGAAATATCAAAGGTAAATATCTTGAAAAAAGCCAGAGGAAAACACACCTTACCCACAGAGGAACAAAGATAAGAATTACACCCAACTTCTCAGAAACCACGCAAGCAAGAAGATAGTGAAGTAAAATATATTAATAATGTTAAGAGAAAAAAACTCACCAACCTAGAATTCTGAACCCTGAAAAATTATCCTTCAAAAGTGAAGGAGAATTTATAAAGACATTCTCAGACAACAAAAATTGAGAGAATTTGTTGCCAACAGACCTGCCATGCAAAAAATGTTAAAAGAGCTTCCTTAGAGAGAAGGAAAATGGTATAGGTCAGAAACTTGGAAAAGAAGAACATTGGAAAACAAGTAAGTGAAGATAAAATTAAAACTTTTATTTTTTACTTTTAATTGATCTAACAGACAACAGTTTTATCAAAATAATAATAGCAACAATGTATCTGATTATGTATGCTAGTGTGTGTATATGTATATGCTTATGTATAAGTGAAATGAATGACAGCAATGACACAAGGGATGAGAGGGAGGAATTAGGAATATTTTGTTGTTATAAGGTACTTGCATTACCCGCAAAAAGTTGTTGAAAGTGGGATTAATTAGTTGTAAATATGTATTGCAAACTCTAAGGCCACAAATAAAAATATTTTAAAAAAGAAATACAATCAATGTGCTAAGAAAGGAGACAAAATGGAATCATATAAAATGTACCACTAAAACCAGACAAAATAGAAAAAAACTGGAAGGCAAAAATAGGAAAAAAGAACAAGAACAAAAAATAGAAAAGAGTAACAAATATGGTAGATATTAATCCAACTACACTAATAATCGCTTTACATGTCCATGGTCTAAATGCACCAATTAAAAGGAAGAGATTGTCAAAACAGATCCAAAAAGCAAGACCCAACCAAACGTTGTGTATAAGAAACCCACTTTAGGCTGGGCTCGGTGGCTCAAGCCTGTAATCCCAGCACTGAGGATCGCTCAAGGTCAGGAGTTTGAGACCAGCCTGAGCAAGAGCGAGACCCCATCTGTACTAAAAATAGAAAGAAATTATCTGGACAACTAAAAATATATATAGAAAAAATTAGCCGGGCATGGTGGCGCGTGGCGCATGCCTGTAGTTCCAGCTACTCGGGAGGCTGCGGCAGAAGGATCGCTTGAGTCCAGGAGTTTGAGGTTGCTGTGAGCTAGGCTGATGCCATGGTACTCTGGCCCAGGCAACAGAGTGAGACTCTGTCTCAAAAAAAAAAAAAAGAAACCCACTTTAAATATAAAAACACATAGATTAAAAGTAAAGAGATGGAATTATGGTTGCCAAGAGGCTGAGGGGAGAGGGGAATAGGGAATTGCTAATCAATAGGTATAAAATTTCAGTTGTACAAGATGAATAAGTTCTAGAGATCTGCACAACAATGTACCTATAGATAATGATGCTGTGTTGTACAATTAAAATTTGCTTAAAGGACAGATCTCATGTCAAATGTTTTTACCACAATAAAATTTAAAATACATAAATAAATTTAAAAATTAAAAAAGAAAACATGTGCCCAGTGTGGTGGCTCATGCCTATAATCCTAGCACTCTGGGAGGCCGAGGCAGGAGGATTGCTTGAACTCAGGAGTTTGAGACCAGCCTGAGCAAGAGCAAGACCCCGTCTCTACTAAAAAAATCAAAAAATTAGCCAGGTGCTGTGGCATGCATCTGTATTCCCACCTACTCAGGGAGACTGAGGCAGGAGGATTGCTTGAGCCTAGGAGTTTGAGGTTGCAGTGAGCTATGATGACACCATTGTACTCTACCTGGGGCGACAGAACGAGACTCTGTCTCAGAAAAAAAAAAAGAAAGAAAGAAAACATGAATAAAATGAAAAAAGTAAAAGGATGAAGAAAAATATACCATGTGAACACTAATTAAAAAAGTGGGAATAATTATGTTAATTTCATAAGAGTCAACATCAGAGCAAGGAAAATTATCAGGGCTAGAGAAGGGCATTAAATAATGATAAAAGTGTCAATTATCCAAGAAGACATAATGATGTTTAATGTGTATGTACCTAACTATAGAGCCTCAAAATACATGAGGCCAACACTGAGAGAACTGCAAGGAGAAATTGATGAATCTGCTATTGTAGGTAGAAATTTTAACACCTTATCTATCAGAAATGGACAGATATCAAAGGCAGAAAATTGGTAAGGACATAGTTGAACTTAGCAGCACCATTAATCAACTGAATGTAATTGACATCTGCAAACTACTGCATCCCAAAACAGCAGATTACATATTCTTCTAAAGTTCACATGGAACATTCACCAAGATAGACCAAAATCTGGGCCATAAAACACACCTTAACAAAGCAAAAAGAATAGAAATCATACAATGTCTGCTGTCAGACCACAATGGAATTAACCTAGAAAACAATAAGAAAAAGATAGCTGGAGAATCCCCAAATACTTGGAAATTAAACATCAAATTTCTAAATAACATGTGGGGCAAAGAAAAAAAAATCAAGAGGAATTTTAAAAATATTTTAAACTAAATGAAAATGAAAATGCAACTTATTGAGGTTTGTGCAATGCTTAGAGGGAAATTTACAGTATTAAATGCATATGTTAGGAAAGAAGAAAGGTCTAAAATCATTCATCTAAGCTTCTACATTAGGAAACTAGAAAAAAAGATAAAACTAAATCCAAAGTAAACAGAAGAAAAGAAATAATAAAAATTATAGCAGAAATTAAGAAAATTAAAAACAGAAAATCAATAAAGTCAATGAAACCCAAAGCTGGTTCTTTCAAAAGATCAAAAAAATTGATAAGCCTCTAGCCAGCCTGAGAAAAAAAACAGAGAAGTCACAAATTGTTAATATGAGAAATGAAAGAGGGATATCATTACAGATCTCATGGACATTAAAATATAATAAAGGAATATTATGAACAACTCTATGCCCACAAATTTGACAACCTAGATGAAATAGACTAATTCCTTGAAAGACACAATCTGCCAAAACTCACACAAAAAGAAATTGGCAATCTGAATAGGCCTATATCTATTATAGAAATTGAAACAATGATTAATTACCTTCCAAAACAGAAAACACTAAGCCCAGATGGGTTCACTGGTCAATTTTATGAAAGATTTAAGGATGTCATTAAAGCAGTTCTCTACAATCTCTTCCAGAAGATAGAAGCAAAGGGAATTCTTTCTAACTCATTCTATGATACAGCATCACCCTAATACCATAAGCAGACAAAGACACTACAAAGAAAGAAAACTGCGGACCCCATCTGTCATGCACATAGATGCAAAATGCTCAACAAAATATTGGCAAATTGAATCCAACAAAGTATAAAAATAATTATAAACCATTCCCAAGTAGGGTTTATTCTAGGTATGCAAGGCTGGTTCAACATTTCACAATCAGTTAATGTAATCCATCACATCAACAGGCTAAAGAAGAAAAATCACATGATCATATCAATAGATGCCAAAAAAGCATTTAACAAAATCCAACACCCATTCATGATTAAAAAAATCTCAGTAAATTAGAAATAGAGCGGAAACTTCCTCAACTTGATAGAGAATATCTACAAAAATCCTACAGCTAACATTATACTTCATGGTGAGAAACTCCAAGCAAGTGATGGTGTGATCACCCAGGACAAGCAAGGTGTGTCACTGCTGCGTCTCCATCTGTTCACAGCCTGTGGGAGCTGTGATAGTGAGGGGCGTGCTCTGTCTCTATCTGGCTTTGGGAAAAAGCTGGTCATCTTTGATTAGATTAAGATTTCATCCAGTGCGTAGGTATTTGCTCTGGGTTAGTCTTCTCGCCTCTGATTTGGGATATATTGAAATCTAACTCAAGCCCGTTGATGGCAAACAAAGGGCAAGGTGGAGGCAAGCAGATACCACAGGAAAAAAAAAACCATGCACTGGAAGTGGAAAATTAGTATAGACTCAAAGAAATCAGCGAATTTTTCTCCTACTTTGGAATAGAAAAGATTAAAACTCTTCTATGAAATTCAATCTCTCCCTTTGTCTCCTCTATACTACCACCCTTCGGGCCCCCAGCCAACACATTTACATGTACACATACACACTAGTACATATACATGTGCACAAATGAATGCAGAACTAAGCCCACTGAGAGTAAGGAGAGGGAAGAGTTCAGAACTAAAAGTTTGTTGGAGACCTTTTGTGGGACCCCGTGATAAGCCCTAAAAGCAGTCCAATGGGCAATGGAACCCAAACCAGTCCCTCTCATCCAGAATTGACTGAGCACCACAGGGCTTGTGTTTTAAGATCAAAGTCTGTGCATGCCCATAACCCCACTGACTTCAATATGGCCATTTGCTCAAACCCATAGATCCTTTATTTCCCTAAGAAATTCCATCAATTTCCCTAGTGCATCTTTTAAAATTTTGCAATCTTAGCTTTTGGACACTTTTGAAATTAAAATAACGGAAACAAAATAACTAAAAAATCAGAAGTGTGTACATTGGACAGAAAAATAAATATCCTTTAAATCCTATAAAAGAAAAGAAAAGAAAAAGAATGAAAGAAAAGAAATTCCATCAGCTAAAAAGCCAAATACTTGGCCCTTATTAGGTCCAGACCTTCATCTGTATTTTCAAGGATCTGTCTGTCGTTTGGGGTTTAGTTTGCTAAGACCTGCTCTGACTTGAAATAGGAATAAAAGGGATATAAATATAGGACAAGTTCATTTACATATTCTGCCTCTATAGGGTGGATGGGGATAACTACAGGGCATGATTTTTTAAAGCTATTATTTCTCTAAGACAAGTGAATCAGAATTACAGTTCTCTTTCTCATCTCTGGGAAACTTGCAGTACAGGACAATTCAACATGTGTTTATTGGGTGCCTAGTATAGTGTTTCTAGTGTTTATCATGGTGTGTCAAAAGCAGGTGCTCAATTTTTGTTTGGATCAAGTTGCTATTAGTTAATTTTGTCAGCCAAAAAGACAGATTATTAGGAAATGTCTTTATTTTCCTGGCTGGCATCTGAGAGGTTTGAAAATAATCAGGATTCATTCCTAGAAATGGAGATATCTGCTAATCAGGGATCTGGAGTAGAAAAAAGCTGGAGCTCAGGTTATAGTAAGAAATAGATGAAGTTTCTTTTACCTTCTTTGACTATCTTGTGTTACTCTTATGCTACTCCCTCCCCCCACTTAAGTGCATAAGGAATGACATTATGCTTTGGTTGGATAGATGGGTCAACAGAAAAAAAGATAAGCCATAAAAATCGAAAGTAGAATTGATTCATAAGGGGTGTACCTGGCCTTCTTGGAAGGGGCTTTCTTTGGGAGAAGGTTTGTAAATGTGTCCCTGGAATCTTATCAGAAAGACGTGAGTGTTCCTCAAGGTCAACCAAGAAACCAGAGTGACTGGAATGTGATGGACAGTGAAAAATTATAATCTTCTCAACTGCATTGGAAATTCCCTGGCATGATATGAGGTCATGGTGAAAATTATAAAGGGAGAATGGGAATGGAAAACTGGGAAAATGGGAATAATTTGTCAGTTTTCAGAGAAGAGCGGGCTCTGGACCTCTCTACAAATTAGTGAGAGACAATTGCCTTAAAATAGAGAAAGACGTCCATTTATTCATGCTTATTTGATGAAAACACAACTATAGAACTCAAGAGAACCCCTTCCCTTTGTTCAAATTCTGTGTTCAACAAGCAATCTTCCCATCTATAATTTGGTTCCCTGAGTGTCCATCCAGAAGGAATGACTTGAGCAAATGACAGGTAATGCATTATCCTCCCATATCTAGCTGTAAATTAATAAAGGACTCCCTGGTTTACAGGTCAGTCTTTTGCAAGTGTAGTTAGTGTGAAGCAGTCCCCTAAACCTGACCACTTTCGGACTAAGTAAACCAAGTTTCTGAATCTGCAAAGCTGAGGATCTGAACTTGAATCCATGAGGAACTTTCAATCAGCCTGCGTGTTGAGATTTGATAACTTTGACACATTAAGCATTCTCGTTGTTGTTACCTATCTCTTCCATGGCCTGCAGGTCAGATATACTTTTGCTAGAAATAAATATGCAAAAGACAAGAAAGTGGGGGGAAAGAAATACAGCAGAGAGGATAAGGGCTTCAGTGTCCTAAGACGTGAATTTGGACAAGATATCAAAGCTCCAACCTGCTATTTCATTTGAAAATGGGGTTAATCATACCTACTTCTGAAAAATTTCTTGTGAGGTCAAATGAGAGTATAGATAAAGCATCTGGCAAATGGAGGGTGTTCAATAAGATGTAAATTCTGTTCCTACCATCCAGGCTGAGTTTATATTTTAAACATACTTAAGACTTAACCCAAATACATAAATATCTGGAGGAGATATGTTAGACCCCTACTTAGAAGCAAAGTGGTATAAAGAATGTGGGGGGCCCAGGACACCAGGACCTATTAGAGTCTTTGGAAATTGCACCCCAGGGGCCCAAACACTAGATCTTATGGTTTTCCACTTAGGGACGATGAAGTAATTAGGGAGCTATCCTAAACCCACTTAGAGGAGGATGCAATAATTAGAGGGCTGCTGCTCTCATAAATTTTGTGCAGATGGGTGGTTCATTGACATATGGTACTCCCAACAAATTGCCACAAGATACCTTCTATTTTCATCCAGAGAAAGCTTGCTGGGAAGGAATACAAGTAACAATAGCTATCGTTCGCTCAGCATTTACTTTGTGTCTGAGACTGTGTTAACAAAAGTATCCCTCTAATTATTTTCAGATGCATTTGTTTTGTCTCACCAAGAATATTCTAAGCCCCTTGAGGATTTAGTGCCCCCTTCATTGCCTACCACGGTATAGGATATCATGGAATAACGAAGGATACTGCTGCCAAACTATTAACATTTATTAATTCCTTACTATGAGCCAGGCAATATGCTAAGTGATTTTTCCATGCATTATCTCATTCAATTCTGTTAATAACCCTATAAAGTAGGTGCTAGTATTATCCCCATTTTATAGATGGAGGCATTAGGGCTTAAAGGTTGGGTCACTTGCCCAAGGTCACACAGTTATAAGTGTCTGAGTAGAGATTCAATCCATGTCAGTGATTCCAAAAACCATTCTACTACCATCCTATTACCTCCAATCTTGGCTTTACCATTTATCTCAGGCAAGCTATTTAATGTTTTTAAGGTACACCTGTGCTATGGCCTAAATGTTTGTGCCCCCCTAAAATTCATCTGTTGAAATCCTAATCTTCAAGGTGATGGTATTAGGAGGTGGGGCCTTTGGGAGGTGATTAGGCCATGAAGGCACAGCCCTCATGATTGGGATTATTGCCCTTATAAAAGGGAACCCAGAGTGTTAGCTCACCCCTTCCACCATGTGAGGACACAACATGAAGGCACCATCTATGAACCAAGAAATGGGCTGTCAACAGAGACCAAATCTGCCAGTGCCTTGATCTTGGACTTCCCAGCCTCCAGAACTGTGAGAAATAAATTTCTGTTGTTTATAAGTGACTCAGTTTATGGTATTTTGTTGTAGCAGCCTAAATGTACTAAGACAACTTATAAGACTGAAAAATAATGATTCCTACCCTCACCAAAACAGGGCATTGTGAATCATTTTGATCCTGACAGTGATGAAACCCCAAATAAAGACTGGTTATTAGAGAGGTCCTAGAATATCTAATTTCACAATCTCTTGTGGATTAAATAAGAAATCAGTATAAAACATTTGCATTTTATCCAAATCATAATCAATATTACTTGTAAAAACAACCAGCACAAAATAAAACTGGAAAAGGTGATGACTGCATTTGATAATAAAAAACTTGTTGTAGATGAAAAACAGGAATCACATCCTTTCAGTCAAAAAGCTGCAAAAATTGAGCTGATAAATTATACTCAGTAGAACTTAACAAGAAAACAAAATGGAAAAGGGGTAAAAAGTACACTAAGCAAAATATGTAATTAACTGGAAATTGAATAGGGAATGAAATCTTGCAAAATGTAGATTTATCAAATACCACAAGGCAAATCAGACTGTATAGAAATAATGGCCATAAAAGTAAAACTATATATGTACAAAATAAATTTCATTATAATCTTTACAAAGAAATAAATATTGATTAAAATAATTTAAGCAAATTAAAGGTAAAAATGGAAAATATTTAAGTATTTTAGCTTCAGTACATAGAAAAATTGATAAAAGAAATAAATAGGCTTAGCGATGTCCTCTCCAGAAAATACCTTAATGAAGAAAATTTATCAGTGTTGTCATAATTAAGAATCATTATCGCAAAAAGTGTGGGCTCTGGAGCCAGACTACTTGGGTTTGAATTCCAGCTTCACCACTTACTTTACTGTAAACTTTAGCAAGTAGCTTAACCTCTATGTCCCCCTAATGACCCTGTCTGTAAAATGGTGATAAAAAAGTATTTGGTTAGTATAAGGAGCAAATAAGATAGTGCATACAAAGTATTTAAAAGAGTGTCTGGCACATGCTAAGTGCTATATAAGCATTAGCTACATACAAATCTTTCCTTTTCCATTACTTCCAGAGCCGTGTGTCACTTAATATTGGGTCATAATCATTGCATGAAAAGGTGCTATCGAGTCATTATGATATGTCTGCAGTTGAAAGAGCTAGTGTATCAGTGACCAAAAGTCCCAGGTTTGATAAGCAAGTTTCAGGTTGTTTCAATTGCCAGAACTAGATTGTTTTGTAATGATTGTAGAAAAGTAAGTTAGTGGTTTTTTCAAAAGAATTTTTTGAGTTGTTTAAATATAGACTATTTTGTTTTGTTCTTTAATGCTGGGAAGGTGGGTGGCTAATGTCTATATAAAAGAGTGATCTTTTCTCTTGAGCCCAAGAGTTTGAGACCAGCCTGGGCAACACAGTGGGACCCTCTCTCTCTCTCTCTCTCTCTATATATATATATATATATATACACACACACACACACACACACACACACACACACACACATATATATAAAATTTAAAAGAATAAAATAGTTGGTCTTCATCAAAAATATATGTGATTTAGGCACACATATATTCAGGCTATAAAGTTGCTGTTTGACTCAAAGATGCTGAGTTTGGGCACTTTACTATTGTACTAAGTATTACTGTATTCTGCTAGTTTGGTCTAGCTGCTGCTTTGTTTCTAAATAGCGAGAATATGTCTCCCTCAATAATCTGTTCTAGTATTTAAAATCACTATGGGGAGATGTTAAGACCTGGATGTAGAGAAAGAGGGGAAAATCCAGAAAAACAAATGGGCTAGAAATTACCTTCCCTTCACCACCATGGTTATTTTAATCCCATAATGAAAACTTTCAGATATTTCCATTTTCCCCTACCCCAGAACTATTATGTACCCCTCATATACGTGTCACTCTCCCTTTCACCCTTTCCCTCTTCAGTGCCCAGTTTTCAAGGTTCAGTTCATTTTCCATCTTCTCCCTCCTCTACTAATCAAGAAACTCTCTTCTCTGAATTCACATTGCATTCCTTACCATGACCATGGAACTTTAGACCTCTTAATAGTCCAGAGTTCTCAACCACAGCTGCTCACCGTAATTACCTGGGGAGCTTTTAAAATGCTGATGCCTAGGTCACTCCCCAGAAATTCTTATTTAATTGGTTTTAGATGCAGCCTGGAGATTGGGATTTTTAAAAGCTCTCCAGGAGATCTTAATGTACAGCCAGGGTTTAGAGCCGCCATTTTAGTCCATCACGAATGTAATATAATTTTATAATAGAGAATGTTTCCCATTAGCAGCCCTCGGTCTTGTTCAGACGCTGGTATACCTGGAAGTTATGGTGCTCTTTAAAGAAAACTATAAAATATTAATGTATTTGATTGATTCCTATAAATGAAGAACAATTTTAGTGGCAAAGGAATGACTGTTGTTTGAATATAAAATATAACAGTGCAGCCCTGAGTACATACATCCCAGACAAGCTTTTGAACTAAACGTGATAGGCTGGTTCCTAGTTGCCCCCTAATATTGCTTGGCTTCTTTTTCTGCCATCTGTTAGCATTCACTAGTGGTCTAACAGTAACAGGTATCAAAGTGTTGAACAAAAATTATAAGCAAATAAGAGGAAAAGTGACTGAATTCCATCTTTTTGCTTTGTTTTTCCTGCACGATGAGAAGAGCCTACTGTTATTAGATTTTAGTGTTGGAATACCTCCATTCAGTTTGCAGGACATCCAACAAAATAATAATTGCTGACATTCATTAAGCCCTTATTACATAGCAGATGCTCTGCTTTATATACATTATTTATACTTTATATGCTTTATATATTTTATATTACATATAAATTACCATTTTGTAAGGATAGTTTTTGTTAAGAAGGGATGAATGGTATACAAAAGCATTTTATTTAGAAATAACTAGCAGTCCCCTTGAATCTCTTTATAAAATAAATTTGTATTTTATTCATAACAAATGGCATGTACATTAATTTGTAAGTGGTGATAGTCATACATGTAAATTATTATGTATTTCCATAAAATTTTTGGAGCCCTAGAAATAATTCCCCAGTTGGCTAGCAATCTGAGACTTACAGGTTGTACACTAAATGTTGAACTGCAAATTTGGAGTCTGTGGTATGCTGATTAATGACCCCTAAAGATATCCAGGTCTTAATCTCTGGAATTGTGAATGTTACCCTATATGGCATAACAGACTGTGTAAAGACAATTACATTAAAGACTTTAAGATTGGGAGATTATCCTGGATTATCTGGGTAGGCCCAAGATGCAATCCCATGTGTCCTTATAAGAGTGAAGCAAAGGGAGATTTGACACAGAAGAAAGAAGGTGATATGACAACCGCAGCACAGAGAAAGAGAGGGATCTGACAATGCTATGCTGTAGGCATTGTAGATGGAGGAAGAGGTCACAAATCAAGGACTCTAAAGCCTGGAAAAGGCAAGGAAACAGATTCTATCCTAGGGCTTCCGGGAAGCACAGCCCTACCAATACCTTGATTCTGGCCACTGAAATTGATTTTGGACTCCTGGCCTCCAAAACCACAAGAAAATAAATGTGCATTATTTCAAGCCACCGAATTTGTGGTAATTTGTTACAGCAGCCATAGGAAACTAATATAGCGTTTTTCCCACTTAGATATTGTCAGGAAAAAGTGAAGGTCAAGATTTCAAATATAGGCCATTACAACACTTAACAAAAATAGAGGGACATTGCAAAACCAAGGAAACATTAACTGAACTTATTACTTTGTGTTTATGCACTGTGCATAAAATTGATGCAGTGTGCAATGGAAAACTACTCCAGTTGAACAGTCTTTGAAGAAATCTGGCTCTATGTTTGGATAGCATCTACCCAGCCTGAGATGTGCCAAACCAACCACATCTGTATAGTTTACATCAGGAAGTGTACTTTTTTTAAAGGATGTTTCTGGAAAAACATGATAATCTTTACAGACAGTTGAATTTTAACTTGAAATTATTTTTTTAAAAAATTAGAAAGCAATAAATGATATATGGATGATCAGTTGTTTGCTTATAAATACTTTTAAGGAGCAGATAGGTTATCAAGACTTTAATGACTCAGGATGTCATCAGAAGAACCATTTCATTAAGAATTTAGAGGTTTTCCCACCAAAGATGCTACACGGAAAGGTATGAGAGTGCCCTCACATCCTAGTGATGACAGGGTGGCATACTCATTGAACATTTGGCTTCACTTAAATTTTCTGGAAGATAAACTCACTTTGTCTGGAAGTCAATGTGGATGTTGATGGGTCACTTGTAATTAAAAAGGGAGGAGTTTATATGGAGAAAACAAAAATAAAGCATCATTTAATGAAACAGGTGTTCCCTTCAGAAGGGTTATGGCGGTTGAGCTCGGGAGTGAAACATTATTTTTCAAAAAGCTTGGGTAATCCAAAAATGACTGCCCCCATAAAGGTTTAGTTTAATGGCCACTGTAGAAGGCTGATAAAAATAAACAACTATTCCTAAAAGTACCAAGCCATAAATTCTGTATCATAAATTCTGTCTATATGTTGCAGAAGAAGCAAAAAAAAAATTGTGAATTTTTATTTTGGAAGTTATTTTTGTTTTGTTTTGTTTTTTTAACAATAATATACACCCTGGGGACTAATTATATGCTTTTTATTTCCTGATCACAAATTACTTCTAAGCTTCATCTTTATTTTAATATCCATTCTGTGGTGTTTATTTCTGTCTTATCTTTTAGCCATGAATACAAATAATTGGACTGAGGATGTGTAAGTAAGGATGTAAAGCAATTTGCCACACAGGCAGCCAATGTTGAAGTCATTTCAAGCCATTAAAGCTTATAAAAGCAAATTATTTGCCCTTTCCAGGTCCACTAACAACCACTTTCACCAAAGTGGTTTTAGAGGAGCATAGTTATTGAATTAGATCCTGCTGAATTAGTAAGTTTATACTCCCCCAAAGAGTATTTAGTAACTCGGCACATCTGTAATTTTTAAATTACTGCTCTTATAAACAAAGACAGAGATAACTGGAGGCTACAACTTAATAGCTCTCTAGACAGTTCTAGATTCCAGTTCATCACTGGATGATATCGTAATGGGGATTCTCTACATCATGTAACTCAATATAGGAATAAAAAGGTGACAGTAGCAGAAGGTAGCAGCAAGGTCTCTGGTTTGTGTGATAGGAATCCTGGGCTCTGTCACTCCAGTGAGGACCTCTAAACAGCATATCTAGCTGCAGAAAATCAGGATCATCAATGTTGACAATCAGAAATCCTATTTAAATTAATACCCCTCAGGCTTCTTGAGAGTAAAGCAGAAGATGACTTTTTCTTTTTTTTTTTTTTTTTTTTTTTTTT
>RJWJ010003255.1:0-88854 GCA_004363605.1 Indri indri
AGAAAAACAAGAACATTCTACTTTCAATGACCATATTTAAGGGCCAATATACTTCTCTGGGGGATCCATTTGGTTTCTTTGTAATTTCAATCTAGTAGTTTTGGCTTTAGAATTGTGGTCTTACCATTAGGATATTGAGGAGTGGTAAAATAACAGGACAATTCTTTCCCAGAAATAATTAAAAGATTTGGAAGATTTTAAGTCCATTCATCATAATGCCAGATAAAGAGACATGATCTGGCATGACATGATCCACAACATAAAGGTGTTCAGTAATTTGGAACTTTTCAAATAAGTGGAAAATGAGTATCTAGAGAAAAATGAACTATTACTAAAATTAAAATCTTAGGAAGAATAAAATAGTGATATCTTTTGCCCCAACTGTCCCTTGTAAAACTTAGCATTTCCCATGTCCCTCTGCATTCAAGGTGGCATCCCCACCCACAATGGCCTCTTTTTTCTCTACTTTTCTATTAATTTTTTTTCCAGTATCACTTTTTTTCCCTTGAAACTTTATTTGACTCTTAAAAATGAATCCATTACTTTCTCTCTGTATTGTGAAACACATTATCTGTGAAAGTGTAAGGGTGTTTAACATACTCTGCTTTATGTTATTTATGAATATTAAACTACTTTCATTAGTATAAAAATCTCACCTTGCCTATTCATTTGTAAATAAATAGAAAACATACTGTATCTATATGGAGGGGACTTCAAAGAGTTCATGGAAAAATGGAATTAAAAGATAAAATAAAAAATATAAACTTATCTCTCAACATAAGCTTCGTCAAGTTCAAGACACTTTTGTAAGAGATGATAACAGCCATTTAGTTCAGCCCTAAAAGACTGAGGTTTCTGGGAATATAACCATATCAATGCAGTCTTTTTTACATGATTAACTGAAGAAGAAAATGGGATCCCATTACAAAGTTTTGAAGATTAAGTGACAAGAAATCAGAAGGCATCAAATCAGGACTGTAGGGTGGATGCCTAATGATTTCTTTTTGCAATTCTCCCAAAACTGTCCTTGTTTGATGACAGATATCAGCAGAAGCACTGTTGAGGTGGAGAAGGACTCTCTGGTCAAACTTTCCTGGGCATTTATCTGCTAATACTTCTTTGACTAACTCTCACAAAACGCTCTCATAATAAGCAGTTGTTACTGTTCTTTAGCCCTCCAGAAAGTCAACAAGCAAAATGCCTTGAGTATCCCAAAAAACTCGTGCCATGGACTTTGCTCTTGACTAGTCTACTTGTGCTATAACTGGACTACTTCCACCTCTTGGTAGTCATCGCTTTGTTTGTGCTTTGTCTTTAGCGTCATACTGGTAAAGCCATGTTTCATCTCCTGTTGCACTTCTTCAAAGAAATGCTTCAGGCTCTTGAGCCCACTTGTTTAAAAGCTCCATTGAAAGCTCTGCTTTTATCTGCAGTTGATCTGGGCACAATGGTTTTAGCAACCAACATTAATTTTTCAGTCAGAATTGTATAAGTTGAACCATTTTATATGTATATGTTTTGGCTACTGTTTCTGCTATTGATAATTGGTCCTCTTCAATTACAATGGTAAAAAGATGACCCTTTTTTTTTCGTTTTTTTGTGGTTTTTTTTGCAAATTGATGGGGATGACATGCTGCTATGGGATTCATCTTCAATATCATTATAGCTCTTCTTAAAATGAGTCATCCATTTCATAACTGTTAATTCCTTTGGGGACTTGTCCTCATAAACATTTTGTAAATCATCAGTTAGTTCACCTTTTTCTCCCAAGCTTCCCCATAAATTTGATGTTTGTTCTTGCTTCAGTTTTAGCAGAATTTATGTTGTTTGTTATGTTGTTTTGATAGGAGTTCTTTTCAAACTGATGTCTTATCTTTATTAATGCCTTGAACTAGATCCTGTTCAGACATGTTATAACAAGTTGGTACAAGTTTATTTGGGTGCAAAAAAATTGAAACCCATAGGTAGTTTTTTTTTTTAATAATTAATAATGCACATTTTCCATAAACTTTTTAAAGACCCCTCGTGTGTGTGTGTGTGTGTGTGTGTGTGTGTGTGTGTGTAACTTTAGAACTCAGCACAACTTTAGAATTCCTAAATACTAGTAATTAATTCTGGTAGATTTTAAAATTAGTAAATAATACTTTGAGTCATGGTGTTCTATAAGCTTCCACTTAACAAACCAGACATATTTTAAAACATGCAGCAATTTATAATACAAATGCTTAAGGCAGACCTCTTCAAATACAGGTTGCTATAAGTGGTAAGACATATGAATTAACTAAATTTTGATTATAATAAAGAGGCCTATAACTCAGTTGTTTAAGAACCAAAATAAAATTTACAATTAATTTTAGTTTGTAACATTTTGAAATTTAATTTGAAATTAAAGATCTACAAAATGATGTAAGGAAGAAAGCCATTACTATTTGAATAATTATGTTTAGGATTGAATGACATATTTTTCTTTTTGTAATTGTGATAATTTCATAGAAATGACTTTTCTGCCACTCCAGTATTAAACAATTCAAAAGAAATATCACAAAATTAAAATTTTGTTTATAATAATAAGTGTGCCTTTCATGAAATAATTGGATATGTATAAAAATTTTCCCTTGGAATTATGTAACACATGTAATCATATATTATATATTATACATATATTTACATATTATATATATATATAATATAATGAACAAAACACCTTGGGTTAAATTTTAAAAATAAGTCAGAGTTTACAGGGTTATTTTTTCAATGCCATTCATTTTAGACAAACATTATAAAATGAAACTTGAAAATGAAATAATTTTTATTATTGCAAGGTATGAAATAAGAAAAACATATGGAAGTTTCATTTTCTTAAGGTTTATGTCTTTCTGAAAGCAAAACCGTTGCCTCATTGATTATATGATGATAACTGTTTTCCATCCTGGGGAAAAAATAATGAGTATATTAATTGGCTTGCAATAATTATAGGAAAAGGACTCTTTTTCCAATTTACTCTCTTCTCAGAAAGAAAAACAAAGAAAAGATTTAAATAAAATTCAATGTAATATGTATCCTATTGATTTGTTCATATGATTTTTTACAGTGATTTTCTGGTTACAATTATTCTTTAACTTTGGCTGCAAAATAATGAAATTCCTTCCTGCTTCAAGTGTCAGAGTTTTTTGGTTGTCATGGATGAACAGTGTCATAATTCAAAACTAATACTTTTTTGACTGGTTACAGTCCAGTAGCTTTCTATTTTTGCAAAAAGACACATCTACAGTACTAAAAAAAAAAAATTCTGACGAGTTCTCTCAAACTCTAGCTCAAATGCGGTAGTCCCTATCTTGCTTTCTTAGATGACCCGGTTTATAGTCTGCCAGCCTGTCAGAGGTTGCTACACATACAAAAGTTCTGAGAGTTTTGGTCTGATGAGTTTACTGGCTGAAGGAGAGATAAAAGAAAGAATTCTACCAGCGTTGAGAGCAGTTGCAGCTGGTTTCAGGTGGTGATTTTGTGCAAATGTTCAATTAACTTATACAGTATTTATGAAAGTGAAGAATGCTCATTTCCTGTCTCTTCACCCATTAATAAAAATGCTCAGCCACAAAATAATAGTTACTAAATAATCATTAATTTCTGGCATCTGAAGTTATTATGAAGTTACAAATTTACGTGTCTTATATTCTCTCAAATTCTGAATGGTTAAGGCCAAAGTCATACTTTTGAGCTATCTGGTTTCAGCTGAATATTTCCTCCATCTCTTATTTGATGAAATTAGATCCTAATTAAACATATTAGGTCAGTAAAGTTTCAGAATTATTTATTTCATTATTTTATGTGTCCTCGAAGGGGATAAAATGTATAGTTCTTCTAATATGTAAATAAATGAGAAATGTCTGAGTAAATAATTAGATAATTGTACTAGAATTTGCATTGGAATCAGTGTGTTCATGAAATATTTCAATTAAAAGTTGCAATGATATATCATTTCAAATTAAAATAATACCTTCTCCAAGTCTTCAAATTTTATAATTTGAGGATGCTAGAGAATTAACCATGGGCAATTATAGGTATTGGTGTTCAGAATACACAATGTCATGAAGCCTATAATCAACTGTATCAAAAACATGGAAGACAATTATATATTACAAACTTTTCTATTTTATTCATGATTTTTATACTGCCATCCTGTCATTTCTCCTTTCAGATTACTTGTTCAAAATAAATTCTGGAGCTGTTTTAGCTCAAAGGGGCAAAGCTAGAGCTTCTCTCCCATACTTACCACAAGAAAAATGTTGAACAAATGGTAAATTAATGGCTTTTCTTAAATCCTTCAGAGTACTGAGGTCACAAGATAAACTAACCAGAAAACTGATGAGAGACAGTAGCTCAAGGGAAAAATGGGACCTGAACATTTGCTTACTTGGAACAGACGTATACTGGATGCCAAATAAACTAGTAAAAAGATTTGGCAACAAGTTTTTCTTTTAACAAATTGCTAAGGGTGTGGGCTAGGAGGGTTTGAAGCCTCCTAGGGACAGAGTCATAGGAAGGTTTGTACCCCCTTGCAGGTTTTTCCTTCGTGAATTACACCAGAAGCTTACACAGAGCATTCTGGAAAAGATTCTCTGGTACCAGATGGGGGAAAGAAACAACAACCAAGGCAGAATCTCTACTGTGACCCTTTCTTTTATAGGGGGAGGAGCACAAACGCTACTTTAGAATACTGGTGAAATCCAGAGCAGTTGGAAGTAGAGACCAGGAAGAAAAAAGTAGTACCCTCAGGCAGGGGCAGGAATATCTGTCAGGCCAACCACTCTCCCTGGAAGCGGAGCAGAAACACTTGTAAAGATCACAGGCCTGAGAAAGAAGCTCACAGAGCCTGCCTAAAACCGTGGTTTAATCTGAACATCAGAGAACACCCTCCTCTCCCGGTCCCAGATCCCACTACCATGCTAACTGCGTCAAGTGAAAATGAGAGTGGAATGAGGGTGTGAGAGTTGCAAGCAACAGGTTTTATTGGCGGAAGAGTGGAAAGGGGAGACCCCAAGCCAAGCAACAGCAGAAATTAAAAAACAAAAACAAAACAAAGCTCTTGCAAATTAACCTATCCCTTTAATGAGAGTGTTTGTGTTAATCTAGTTAGAAGTTGGGCTGTATTTAAAATTCGTTGCGGCTGCGGATGCTGTTAGCGCACCACAAGCTCCCAGGCTCCTTGGAGAAATGGTGATTCTAAGATTAGGAAAATTACAGCACAGGAGGAGCCTGGAGCATCTTTGAAGTACAGAAAGTGAGGAAGTGCTTAAAAGGGAAGTGGAGATGGGGCATGAGGACATTCCTTGGAAGAACAACCAATAACTTGTGCTGGAACAATGTGAGCAAAAGATAACCGATGATAGTATAGGACTGTAAGTGAAAATTAAAATAAATAAATGAATAATTAAATATATGAGAGGAAGAATAATTAAGTAAATGGGAATGAATAATTAAATAAATTGTAGAGAAGAACCAAATCTTCCTTACAGAAAAATTTTAGTTAAATGTTAGAAAAAATGGGGGAAATAGAAAATCACACTAAACACAGTAAGAATTGCAGCAGGCCTGATCCTTCGAAAAGTGCAAAAATTACTGGAGAAACCATAAGGAGAAGTATGATATTTGCATATTTTGAATGTATATTCCACAAAATATTTATTAATTGCTGTGGTGATTTTAACATATGTCTACAAATGCTTTGATACTCCCTCCTTCAGAAGGTAGAGCTTAACACCATTCACTTGAATATGTGCTGGATTTAGCGACTCCCTTGTAAAGTATTCATCATGGAAAAAGAAATGTTATAACTTTACAGTGGAGAACCCTTGCAGACACATGTTAAGCATATGATCAAAGTTAAATTCACCATTTATAACTCATGTTGATATCATTTACTCCCCTAATGTATAATTAGGAAGGGACTTACCTCTGTAGTATTCTCCTCACCAAATCCATAACTCCAGTCCAATCATTAGAAAACATTAGAAAACACAAAATTGAGTGACATTCTTCAACATGCTTGATCTTTAATCTTCAATTGTGTCAAGGTCATGAAAAACAAGGAATGATCTAGAAATTGTCACAGATCGAAGAGGATTAGGAGACACAACCAATACATTCAACTTGGTGTTTAGGATAGTATCCTGGAACAAAGAAGACTATTAGTGGTAAAATTGAGGCAAACCAAATATAGTGTATAATTTAGTTAATGGAATTGTACCAATGTCAATTTATTAGCTTCGTTGTATTAAACATGGTTATGTAAAATGGCAACATCAGTTGATATTGGGTGAAGGATATATGGGAAATCTCTGTACTATCTTTGAAACTCTTCTGTAAATCTCATATTATTTCTATATAAATCATTTGCTAAAGTGAATTAATGTTTTTTGATGATATGACTGCCTTAAAAATCCTTAAGAATGATTACTCTGATAAAAATGATTGCTATTGATTCACACTAGTAGACTCCAGCTAGAGACTTAGCAAGGATGAAAGCCTTGAAAAAGCAGGAAAATGTTATTGGGAATTGAAAATGTGAGCTCAAGGTCATTAATGTAATACTAATCTGTAATTAGCATTTGATAATACTAATTAGTAATTAGTAATCTGTAATATTAATTCTAACAATTAGAATGAGTTACCTATTTTAAGTTGGTCAATATTTTTCCAAGCAAAAATATTCTCTTAAACCTGTAACTTTTAAATGTTTTTGAACAAGTTGCACATTTGTTCAATTAAATATTACACAAAAAGAAAAATATTATTTCTATGTGTAAACATGCATAATTTTATTTCTATTAATTAAAAAGATAAATTATAATAGGCAGAATTCTACAATGGACCACAAGATTCCCCATGCTCTGGTATGCATACATCTTTCCCACTTATTCAATCAAACATTAATCTAGGTGCTGTGTGAAGGGATTTTACTGGTGTAATTAATGTCCCAAATTAGTCACCTTCAAATGAGGGAGATTCATACACTGGGTTTTACCTAATTGGGTAACCCCTGAAAAGCAACTGGACTATTCCTGGAGAGAGATTCAAATCACGAGAGGGATTTGACAAGAGAAGGTTATCTACTGCTGGCTCTGAAGATGGGGAGGGAGAGAAAGCTGACAGTTTCTAGAAGCCCAGAGTAGTTCCCACTGACAGCCAACAAGGAAAATGGAATATCAGACATAGAACTGCAGAGAAACTAAGTTCTGCAAATAGCAAGAATGACTGTGGAAGCAGATTTTCCTCAGGGACTCTACATGAGAACCCAGCTTGGTTTACACATCTGTGTTAGCCTTGTGATACCCTTAGCAGAGAAATCAGTCATGCTGCCCTGAGCTTCTGACCCACACAACCGTGAGTAAATAAATGGGTGTTGTATTAAGCCACAAAGTCTGTAGTAATTTTGCATAGCAATTGAAAGCAAGTACAGTAAGTCAATAAGAATAAGTCTATTTGAGACCAAACATTTGATACAAGGGCTTGTCAATGAAATGTGCAATCTTTTATCAATTTCAGTATCATTTTATATTTTGTTTTGCTTACTCATTTTTGAAAAAAACAGTGATTCACATACATAAGAAGTTGAAAATCCTTACTATTTCTTTTTACTACTGTTTATTCACATTACAATTTCACAATCCTCTTCAATTTAATTGATCTGAAAGCTTAAAGAAAAAGCAGAGGCAGAGTATATTTTAAAGGTAGAATATGAAAAAAATCTAACAATACTGATATAATTTAAGCAAAACACACATTTTATAGATACCTATTGATACATATCATATAAAACTTACAATAAACAGTAAAACTGTAGTATAATGCCTTGTCCTATTATGCATAATGAAATATTTCACAAAGCTTACTCTTACAGCATTATGATCTGAAATGGCATATGTAAATATTGCATCATTACTCAAGACTTTAAAAAATCAAAAGATCTGAATAGTTTGGAGTTACTTTGAAGATATATAAATGATAATACATGTTATAATATATTTATTGTACATTTTATATGGGAAGTTCTGTATGTCTAGATTTTTGAAAAAGTCAAGGCAGAGCTACAACTTCATAGTCAATTACTCTTTTATAAAAATGAGAGGCTTAAATATAAGCCCAGCATTGGCAGAAGAATGTTTATTCCAATAAACACACTATATTAATGCATCAAACTAACTGCATAAGTGAAAAAATATTGTGAGTCATTCATGTCTTAAAACTTAGTATCTGCAGTATAATTGTGTACAATCGTTTTTAATTATAGCTTTTAACAAATAAAATTTTAAATGAAATTTAAACGAAGTATTGTAAATTCCCCGAATCTTCTCCATGTAAACACATTTTTAAAATTATTGACTTAAGCCATGTAGACTACAAATCCAAGCATATGAGTTCAGGAGCTGTGGAATGAATTATTGACTAAGCATGGATCACTGAACCAGAGCTGTAAAACCTCAAGGGAACAACTAAACCCTTGTAGGTAGAAGATGGGTATCTAAGCAACAGAACAGATGGCTGTTCCCCTGCTCATGATTTCCAGGGACAATACCTCTCTATAATCTTCAAATCCCTGAAATTCACAACACTCTGCATTATCTTTGATTTTAATCCCTCCTATTTAAATTTGTTTTGTTTATTGTAGCTTAGTCATAACTTTTTGAAAATGCCTCTTCAAGGTTCTTCTAATAAAAACTTTTTGATGATTTTTACCTGAAGATAACAATCCTTTTCTGAGTTTAAATGTGCCAGATCATTCTACATTTTCATAATATGCATTTCCCATGTCTTTGATTATTCTTGACACCAACCATGTCAGCAATATCACAATTGTCTTAGCGTGATTTTTATAGCATGGGGACCAAAGCCTATAGGACAGACACATGGAAATTAAAATGTACGTGTCAAAAGTTTGAAGTAGTCTGGTATCATTGAACCCATGGGTGAAGAATACCAATGTGAAATTCTTTCAGGACTAAATAGTAAACAAATGTTATTTATCCCCCATCATAAAGGATTGGGATGCAAACAGAATGATCACTATCATATGCCAGACATATCTCCAAGATAATTCACTGATCATTTTAGGGGGAACAGATTCTTACATGGATGTGCAAAGCTCCTGATGAAGAAAGAAAAATTTTTGACAAAAAGGATGGCAGTTTGAGGGAAACTTTCTATAGGGAAATAGGTCCAGAATTTGACTCTCTTTCACGTACTCTACCCTGCTACAATCCTGGTTCAAACCATCATCATCTCTCACCTGGAACTTGACAATCATCTCCTAAATAACCTCTGTGCTTTTCCCCTTATATAGCACAGACTATCTTCAACTGAGAAGACAGAGTGAGCTTTGAAAAAGTAAATCACATCATGCTATTGTCCTACTCAAAACTCAGCATTCGCTTCCTATTTGACTTTTCCCGAAATCTGGAAATTGTTAAAATGATTACAGTACCCTACATGACCTGCTCCACTCCCCATAAACTCTCAGATGTTTCCTTTTCACTAGCTCCACTCCAGTTTAATCAGCCCCGTTACTGGTTCTCAAATACCAGAAAGTTGTCTGCCGTGGGGTCTTTGGATCAGCTACTGTCTCTGCCTTGAACACTCCTCCTCCAGATATAAGCATTTTTAACTCTCTCATTTCTTTAAGATATTGGTTCAACTCTAATGTTCTCAATGAACCCTGATCTCTGTATTTAAAATTGCAATATGTTCATCACATACTCATGTCTGGCATCCAAACTCCCTTTTCTTGTCCCTATATTTTTTCTTTCTTTTCTACTTTTTCTTTCCCTGCCCTTCTCTTTTCCATTTCTTTTCTCTTTTCCTTTCCATTTTCTTCACCTTTCCTTTCAATACCACTTCTCTTAACATACTAAGTACATGAAAATTGCAACCATTTACCATTTTTATTCATTATCCTCAAGTTATAGGGTCTCTCAAAACATCTCCTTCTGGCATGTCAGCTAGAATTCTTTTGGTTACAAGTGAAAAAAATATATAGCTTAAGAAAAATGTCAACAACTATTTTTTAAAATCTTTTTTTTTTCACATATCTGGACAATCCAGATTTAAGTATTATTTTGGCAAGTCAAATTGATTATTATGAATTGCTTTTTCTCAATCTGTTTATTGGACCTTCTGACTATTTTGGCATCTTTCTCAGGCTACACGTGGAAAAATTTAGCTACAACACCTCTTATCCCACATACTTTTAGGTTCAAATAGAGAAAAATGAAGCATGTTTTTCAGTACCTCTTGAAAATATTTTGAGATTAATTACAATTAAACTACCTTAGGTCATATATTGACCTCAAAGTCAATCATTGAGGCCAGGACAATAAAGTGGACAGACTGGCTTAGATTAAAGTAATTCTTTTTGTCCCCTGGTATGTCCTGGAGCCCCATTCAGAGCACACTGGCTTTGAGTAATGTGCACATAATTTCAAAGAAAAACTGGAGAGTGTGTCATTGTTTCTCAGGCCCATTCCTGCTTTTCTGTGTTCTGTTCTGTATTGCAAGGGCTGGGCCATGTGAACAAGACTCAGTTGCCAGCTGGCTTCTAGTTAAGTCTGATTAATAGATGTCATCAATGGGGGATTAGTAGGCAGGGAATGAGAGCCAAACATTGCTTTTCCTCTCTTTGCCTCTTAAAGACTCTCTGACAAAAAACAGGTGGCAAAGTCTCCAGAAGCCGTCAGTGATTCTTTCCAAAAAAATCAAGTGATAATTGATAATGGCTGATGGGGGTATAGGTTCCAAAAATATCAGTAATATAAAAATGGATTAAACCAATAGCAGCAGTCATCATTAGTATAAGCACCAAGTACAATTATTAAATATGTGCTAGAATAACGTCACCTCTTTGTTTTCCATCTAATCTTAAAGTTCATAATGACTTCCTGTAGTTAGCAACATTTCCTTCCTATTTGTTCTCTCTCAGTCTTCAAACACTCATGTAACTAGCTCCTTTTTTTGAAATGCATAGCATATTTTCTCTTTTTATACCAGATTGGTGCAGAGGATATTCCTAGTTTTCAGCATAATGAATGCCTAGAGATTAACAATAAAACTTCTCCACTTTGTTTCCTTGAGAGGAAAATTGATATTGGAAGCATTTCTTTTTATTTCTCAGATTTTACAAACAAAACCATTGAAGGTTGAATTTCAAAGAACTTTTGGTATCTGTTATTACCATGTGCTTTTTTCCAAGACTTGGTAGGGCAGATCTAATACTATAATATTGCATGATATGTTTAATTGCAGGTTTTTAATATCATACTAGTGATAATGCCTACATATAATTTTATATATTGAGCTATTACTTTTTCTATTGACAGAATATCAGAAAAACTGTTTGAGCATGTTTTAGTTATATACTTTCCTGTTCATGAGGCTTGCAAATAAAAGTAAACTTCTAGAAATTCTGTTTGAACTGGGTACAGGTCATAAAAGTAGGGAGATGGGTTTATTAAGCTGTTGCAGGAGATTTCATGTTATCCTTAAGCTATGATCAAGGTTTAATACTAACAGTATTTAGTCTATATGATTTTAAATTTCATGGTATCCAAAATCTTATAATTAGCTTAAATATTTTCAGTCATTTATGAAACCTTTGATCCTGTTTTTATAATTATAAGAATGGAAACAATATTTTACCTAAAAGATATAAAATTTAAAATAGTCTATAGAATATTTTGGACATATGGGTCACCTATTATTTCTAATACATATAGTAAATATTATTTGTAGTAACATTAAATTATTAGTAAACAACAACAAAGTTGGCTGATTTGACCAGTAATGAAACAATGTTCTCCTATTAGATTGAGTTTATTGCTTGCATAGACAGCAAAAGCAAGATAAGCACAGGTTATAATTCCCAACCATATCACTTGTCTCATGGGACGACACAGAAACAAAACAAGCCAGATGACATGGCAATGAAACACAAGCAGTTGGACTTGTGTTGTTAAGGAATTAATTCTTTGTTACAGCTAAGCCATTTTATAGCCTGCAGCTGCATCCTAAAGTGGGCAAGGCAGTAAGTCTCATACCTCGTCAGAACTGTGGAGGTGATAAGAAACTGTGTTATGACAGCTGCCTGAGAAGAGAGGGAGGTGAGTGAGAAATGGCCTTGCAACAGCTCCTCACTAACCACCCATCTTCTCACATTTGGGGAGGATAACTGGGTGTTCTGCCAAGACTCATGTCAGCTGTGATTAAGGCCCGCTTAGATGGTGTATGTGGAGACATGCGACATCAACAGCGCAACACAGCAGAGCCACGCCCTTACCACAATCACAAATGATGCTGAATACAGTAACGTGTTCTATGATTAGAACTAATCTCACGTGGGAAGAAATGATGATAAGCCTGTGTGTATCTCAGATTTGTCAGATTTTTGGTAAAGAAGTTATCCCATCCTCGTTTTTATTCATCCTTATTTATTTGGTTATAGAAGCACTAGCATCAGTTATAAGTTGATGAGATAAATTCTTCACCTCCTCGTGAGGGAATATTATTAGGTTCTACAAAGAGGTTTTTGGCACTGGAACGCCCTTGATGCTAGCCTCAAAGAAGGGCTATGTCAATCTATGCTTATCTGGGTTTTTAAAACTCAAGGACAATCCTGGGCCAACATAAAATCTGTCTATATATTTACAGGTTTCAAAGAGATTAACCAATAAGTGCTGGTGAATGTGATGTCTTCATTTGATTTCTCTGTAGTGAAGTGTAATAGGCAACTTGTAAGACTTTGAGCAACTCTGTCTTTTGTTTTACACACACACACACACACACACACACACACACACACACACACACGGAAGTTCATACATGAATCTATCTATACAGAATTTAGACCAAATTTTATCTCCTTTCAGATCCCTTCTCCTTCAAGAAAGCAGAAGGGGACTCTCTTCTCACTGAATTTCTATAAGTCATGTGCTTGCTTAGGGGTCAAAGTAGACAGAGTGCAGCTTTGTGTATATGTGTGCTTTGATTTCAGGCCATTATATCCACTTAATTTTGCAAAACCATTTAAGATAACCCCCCCAAGTGTGTTGAGGTTCAAGATCCAGTTAATATTTTTATGTTATTTTACTCTTTAAAATATATATATATACGTATGTATGTATGTATTCCTACATGTTCTCAATAAAAAACTGATCAAAAGTAGAAGTTAAGTATATCGTTGTTGATCAGAACAAAATCGTTGCTTTAATTTCACTGTTTTGACATAACCTACAATGACCATTCTTAACATATACCACTATATGGGCCCCTCAGTGAGTATAGAGAAAACAGCCTAATACTTTGGGAATAAAGTTCACTATACAGCTTTCAAATATTCTGTCCTGAGAAAGCTATTTAGTCTGTAGATATCAATATGCCTTGTACCTTATACAAGGGTTTGTGTTATAGCAGGGTTTGCAAGAATAAAAACTTATGTTGCCAGGCCAGAGAAAAGTATTCTGAAACCTAAAAATTCTACAGTTGAACTTCTTGAGGATGAAGGCTTTCAAATCTGTTAATGCATATAGATTATGGAAAGATTTAGCAGATGGAATACATTCTTTTACAGAATAGCAGCTTTATTCTGAAAATGGGTAAAGGACTTCCGAGAATTCTCAAAATCTGTGTTCATCTACGTTTTACATGGACAGAATATTCTACAGAAAGATGGCATTTCTCATTCATCTTTATTACTGCTATTGTCTCATGAGTTATCTGTGGCTAGAATTTATTCCCAGAATTTAATTAGGTATGTAAGAACTTAAGAACATTTGTACTGTCTTTTTTATTTGCATGTTTAACACTAAGAGGTGGCACATTAGCTAATCAATGTGGCTTTCGAGCTTATAGCAAAGACAGTTAACATTTAGATGTAAGATTTCTCCCCAGTGGGATTTAATTTCCCAAGAGGCGAAATCCAAAATATGGGCATTAATTAACTAGCACCCAGAAAAAAAAAAACAAAAGCATTTCTTAATTTCTTTCTGCCATTTTTCCTTACCTAATTTTCCTAAATTACACTAATATTCTATTATGGCTTATAACTAGTAATATTTTTATGTATCTCTAATTATTTATTCAAAATTATAAATTGATTACTTAATTAATTAAGAAACATTTAATAAAAATATACTATATTTCAAGCACTGTATGCTATGCTAGATACAAAATGATAGAAAAAGTCTTGCTATTTTGTTTTGGAGTTATGAGATAGCAGGGAGAAAGACAATAAAAAGTTAGATAAGTATAAGATTATAAATTGTGAAACAGTAAAAAAAAGGAAGCATTTTTTGTGAGAGAGTATATTAGATTGAGGATCCATGGATTCAAAACTTGAATCTTTAGCTGTCAGATAGAGAAACAGCAACCAGCAAGGAGATACAGAAATGTTGTTGTCATGGATACCAAAATAAAAGAGTGTATCATGAAGGACACTATGCATACATCTTCCAAATAATGCATAAATTGCTTTTAAGATGAAGAATAAACATTAACCATCAACTTTAGCAACATTAACATCATCATTTACTGTGAAATAAATATATTCATTTTGAATAGCAAAATCCAGATTGGAGAGGACTAAAGAAAGAATGAATGACGACAAAATAAAAAAGTAATTTGTAGACAACTTTGTCAGGAATCTTTTCTGTAAAGGGAGGTAGTGATACAAAGCAATCGTTACAGAAAGAGTCAGAGATCAAGATTTTTTTTTTAAAGATGTACCATATTGTCACTTGTTTAAATATTAATCAGAATGGTTTAGCAAAGCTGGAAATGAGGTGTAATTATAATGTAAATCAAAATTAAATATCACCTCATAGTTGTTAGAATGGCAATTATCAAAAAGATTAAAGATAAGTATTGGTAAGCTTATGAAGAAAAGGGAATATTTGTATACTGTTGGTGGGAATATAAATTAGTATAGCTGCTATAGAAAACAGTATGGCAGTTTCTCAAAATATATATATATATATATATGTATATAGATAGATTGATTGATACAGAACATGGTAGAATTGAAAGAGCAAGAAAAGAGGGTACCAAGAGTACACTGAAAAGAATGTCCTTAGATATGAAGAAGGACATTTGTAATAAGAAGAGGAAAAAGACACAGATAGGTTGTATAGATGTGGAATTGCTAAGATAAAAGAGTATTTTTAATGAGTTCCACTTTCTCAATAAATTATGGAACACGTGGTTAAATTTATCTAGGTTTCAGTATTTATTAGATGAATACATTGGAGAAAAGAAAGGGAGCTGAGGCTTGTTGAGAGGCATTGAATGTAATACTAGATTATTAAATCTAAGCATGACAAAGAAGAAATGGTTGTGATTGATGGTGAAAAATGAAAGAAGGTACCTAACCAGAGGTTTTAATGAAGTCAATATATTTTGTACAAATGCATTTTAACATAGGTAATTGTGGCGAAAATGTTTAATGCTTGATATTATAATTTCTAATTGGTGCCTTTTTTGTGATGACATGTATTAGACTGGTGTTGAAAAGAGAAAGCGGTTGCCGAATATGAGGAATTTCAGGAAATAAATGGATTATTCATATTAAATAGGCTAAAGACAAATTGTAATGTCTCCTGCTGATTTTCTGTAGTGAGTAAAATGTGGTACAACCTATGTACTAGTACAGCAGGACCACATACAATGCATGGTATTTAAAATTAGTTTGCCACTGCAACCCAAATGTAGGGAAGTTTGAGAATTTATAGATGTTATTAATGAAAGTTAAAATCTTAGAAGAACAGAGTTTCTATAGATTTGTGTAATATGTTCAATAATTTAACAGCATTAATCAATGAAATAGGTAATTAATAGTGCATATTTTCAATAAATCTGTTTTTGATCACATCATATTTAATAGAACATTTTGATGTCATTTTCATCAAAAGAATATTTAAAAATGAAGAATTCATGAATCTGAAATAAATTTCCATCATAAAAATAATTTAAATATATCTAACAAATATATATCGGCTCCAACTAGGGGTGATTTTGCCCCTCATATGACATTTGGCAATGTCTAGAGACATTTTTCTTTGTCATCACTTGAGGGACTATTACTAGTATCCAGTCGGTAGAAGTCAGGAAAGCTTCTAAACATTCTACAATGAATAGAGCAGCTCCTGCAATAAAGAATTAGCTGGTGGAATACTATTCGGCCTTAAACAAACAACAACAAAAGAGAAATCCAGTCATTTGTGACAACATGGATGAACTTGTTAACTTATGTTAAATGAAATAAATCAGGCACAGAAAGACAGATACTGCATGATCCCACTTACGTGTGGAATCTGAAAAAGTTAAACTCATAGAAACAGAGTAAAATGGTGGTTAATAGAGGCTGAAGTATGGAGAAATTGAGGAGACATTGGTCAAAGAATACAAAATCACAGTTAAACAGAAGGAATGTAAGTTTAAGAGATCTATTGTTCACTGTGGTGACTACACTTAAGAATATACTATATACTTGAAAATATCTATGAAAATAGATTTAAAGAACTTTCACCACAAAACAATAAGTATGTGAGGTAAATGCTTGCATTAAATAGCTATATTTAGCCATTTCACAATGTATACACATATCAAAACATCATGTACACCGTAAATACATATAATTTTTACTTGCCAATTATAAAAATAAACAAAAGAAAAATAATTATATACCATTTTATTAATTTTTCTGAAAATTTGTTTTAATTTATTTTAAAATGTTATCATTTTGCAATAAATTGGAAATTAAAAAGTAAAGAAGGAAGAAAGAAAAGACATTCAAACCTAGTATTCCACCACAGACTTGGAGAAAATAGAAAGAGTAGTCTAGAAGATTCTGGGCCCAGAATGGAAGGCTGTACATAGAGATGCACGAATAAATTTGCACCATGGGAGAAAGAGTATGAGCTCATGAAGGACAGAATCTAAGTGCTATATCTCTTCTAATCTTTAGAACTCATAAAATTGGAAATAAGAGATGCTTGATTATATTAAACTGTATTTCCAGGTTTTTTTTTTTTTTTCCTTACACTTTTAAGTCCTCTTGGGGCCATCGAATTGCCATTAGTAAGCATCACCATAATCCTTCATTAATAAATAAACTACATGTTTTATATTATACACAGAAGAACTCAATCAAATTAATGGTTAATTCAGATCCTCTAGATCATAAAACAGCGACATACAGTCCTTCTTATAATGAAACTATTAATATACCCACATCAAGCTGACATTTTATAGTTTACTATATATGTTTCCTTGGAGTGAGGATATTCATTGATGTTTCATGCAACTTTATTGCCCTTTGTGGAGCAAAAGAAAAACTCTTGTTTGACATCCGAGAGTTACTCAGACACTAGGAACGGAAGGGCTTCCTCTTACTACCCAAGTGATGGAACGTCAATGCTTACTGCTATACTTATACAGAACACCTTAGGCATTAGACTAGTGTACCAGCTGTTACACCTGACACTTATAGATTTCAGAGAAAATAAGAAAAAAATTGTGAAGCAATTAAGTAAGCATGTATTTATTATAAATTATGAATACATAATTTTGCTTTTTGTTTTATTCTCTGCTGAACCTTAGCACCTTCTATCTCCTTATGCCACCAGGAAATTATGGACAAATTTGAAAAGATGTTCTCTGTTTTTCTGCAGTTTGCTAAACAATATGTGCACATTGTGTTCAAATTTGCCAATTCATTTTCCTGTTTGATTTATGTTAATATATTGTAGATACATGTTAATTATTTTACTAGCCAGATCACAACGCATTCTAACTTTGGCAGGCAGGCAACAGAGCATAATGGGTAAACATTACAACTACTTAACAGAGGCAAGATGATAACATAAGTACATATATTTTACTTTTTTATCATTATAAACAAACATTGAATGTATACTGTTGCAATCAATTGATAGAAACAAAAATTATATATGAAGAGTTCCCATATACCTGGAAATTAGTAAGGAGATGAAACATAAATTACTACAACAATAGAATGTACATAGTTCGTCTCTTATGAATAATACACACTTTGTTTTATTAATACCAATTTCAAAGGACAGTGGTTATTTGACAGGATGTGGTCAGAGAAAATGATTAGAGTTTATTCGGGATATTGTCTTATAAGCAGAATTTTGACACATGAACAAAGGGTGTAGAGAGATTTACATTTCCTTCAAGATATTTGGCACTTAGAGAATTGTTAAGTCTCCCGCCCTCCCTTCTCTTGCACACATGTAACCATACCTTATTCTCTTTGCTTCCTTCCCAAGAAGGAGACACACTATTCTACACTAATAAGATTTTAGTATGTAAAGATATATGGGCAATACATGAAAATATGGTGAAAAATTTTTGAGATGCTGCTAATCTCTCCTGGGGGAACAGTGACACATCCTTGATGGCTATATTAAATTTAAAATATATATACACATACACAGAGAGTACATATATGGATACACACAGTTGGTGTGCCACATAATACATATAGTCATGTGCCAATAATGACATTTTGGTCAAAGTTGGATTACGTATACAACAGTGGTCCCATAAAATTATACAATTATATTCAATAGAATTTTTATTGTATCTTTTCTATGTTTAGATGTGCAAATATTCATTATCATGTTACAGTTGCCCATGGTATTCAGTACAGTCATGTTGTAAAGGTTTGTAGCCTAGTAGCAATAGGCTGTACCATATAGCATAGGTGGTCATAGGCTATACCACCTAGGTTTGTGTAAGTACACTCTATGATGTTCACACAATGACAAAATTGCCTAGTGACACATTTCTCAGAACATATCCCTGCCATTAAGCAATGCATGACTATATACATATATATGTGTATATAATCTAGGCAATTATTTCACACTAAAGAATAATCAGGACTTTGTCCTTACTTCTAAATTCTAACCCCAAAGAGGAAGATGGCTAGTGAGATTTATTAGATTCTGGTATACTGTATGTTAGGCATGGTATCTAATTGTGGAATTTTATTTTGAGTATTTTACTGAGAGGATATAGAAGCTCGAGTTGTTGTTTTTGTTTGTTTGTTTTGTTTTGTTTTTTAAGGATTGTTCTTCTAATTCAACTTTATAATACAATCATATTTACATCACCCAAATAACTTCAAAATTTGATGTGTATATGTAATGCCTGCCTGTCATTTGTGCCTTTAATTACATTTTCATCTATTGTATTAGTCACTATTTGCTGCAGTAACAAATAACCTCAATACATCAAAGACTTACATCAAGACACACTTCTTTCTTGCCCTTGTGGCTTGAAGGCTGCAGGTTGGCAGGAACTCTGGTTGGCTTATCTAGCTTATCTAAGGTCAGTTCTGCCTGTTTCTCATTTCACACACCAAACGAAGGAGTGGCCCCTAACTGGGGTATGTTTTTCTCTTGTGAAAGGCAGGAAAAGAGGAAGAACCAAACCATGAAAGCACAATTTAGAATGTCTGCTTAGATGCGGAATATGTCACATCTGCTTATATTTCATTGGTCAAGCAAGGCACATGACCAAGCCCAAAGTCAATGAGGTAAGAAAGTATGTTTTACCTAAAGGAAATCTTGTAAAAGGAAGGAAGGAAGTTAAAAATAATGAATAAAGAATGACATATATAAAATCTATTTACAAATGTTTTAAGCAACTCCTTATAGACCCTGAAAAACTGAGGTTGTTTTATATTTACTTTTTTGAAATCACTATTTTCTATCAATGTATCATGCACTTAATTCTACAGACATTTAATTTAGTTTTTAAATAGGCACAAGTATCTCATAGTGTGTGTGTGCACATACGTGTGTGATTTATCTAAATATTCCCTATTGATTAACAATTACGTTGCCTCAAAAATTTATTATGACAAATACTGTAGTAATAGTAGTAATAAGCATCATTCAACATATATATCCTTGTCTACATGGCTGTTACTGGAAGAAGGATTCCAAAAGGATAATTTTTAGGGTTAAAGCAGTTTACATTAAAAAATATATTTTGCAGTACAGCATATATTCCAAACAGTGAATATGACAGAAATGTTGAAACAGTTGAAAGTACAGTAGAGCAAACACTTGTTTTACTAACACCTGACTAAACAAATATATTGCCAATATCTTGGAAACTTTCCTCTACCATGTATGATCCTCCCAAAATACAGTCCTCTTTATCCTGACTTCTTTATTAAATATGAATTTATGTATAGATTTTAGTTAGTAACATATGTCTGCATCTCTAAATCACATTGTTATATTCCATCTGTTTTAAAAATTTATGTATAAAAAATGGTAGCATATTTTTGTGATTTGCTTTATACTCAAACAATATTATGTTATGAGATTTATTTATATTGATGCATATGTGTTATAGATTATTCCTCTTTACTATTTGTGTAGTACTTCATTATATCAATATAACATGTTTTGTATCTATCTATTCTGATGGTCATTTACATTATCTGGTTTATGGCTGCTATCAATATTATTCCAATGAATGCCATTGCACACATTTCTCCAGGGGTACATATATGAAGGCTTCTGCATATTTAGAAGCAGAATTTCTTAGACGTAGTAACTACAATACTAGCTAATATTTATCTGTTTTCCAAAATAGTAATGCCACTATATATTTTCAACAGCAGTATATGACTATTTACTATGATTTATAAGCTCCACACATTATTATCACAATTTATTTTAAAAAATAAATACATACAGACACACACACATATACCCACACACACGCACACCAGTCTGGGAAGGAAAATATGGTATGCTTGTGGTTTTAGCTAAAATTATTCTAAAACATGAGATTGAATCTTTTCTCTATACAGTTATTTGCCTATTCTGTGAAATGCTTTTACATGTCTCTTGCCCATTTTCTACTTTACTCTGATTATTTTAATTTGTAAAAGTTCTGTCAATATTTATCTAACCAATCATTCATCAGTTATAGGTATCACAAATATATTCTTTTGGTCTCTATCTTTTATCTTTACTCTTTCAAATCTTAGTTAACAGAACTCATAGTTGAATTCGCCTATCTTCTTCACTGTGTTTTGTGTTTCATTTAATAAATTTTTCTTTATTCTAAACTCATAAGAACATTTTCATGTAGATATTGCTAAAAGTTGTATACCTCTGCTTCTTGCATTTAAACCTTAAACCAATCTGAATTGATTTTTATATATTATTTAAGGATCCACTTGAAATTGTTTTCTGTACAGATTATTTTCCCAGTAACATTCACTGAATAGTGCATCTTTTCCATATTAATCAGAATACTCAATCTGTGTTACAGCAGCTTTTCCATATATGCATGGGTCTTTTTATGGGTTTTCTATTCTGCCTCATTTGTTTAGTTATATATCCCCTTACAAGTATCTAAGATTCTTAATGACTAATATTTCATTGAGCAAATATGACATCAATTGTAGGATGAAAAATGTGCCATGATACAGTGCTCTTTGATGACTTAATATTTTTATTTTACATTTATTGTAAGAGTTCTTTTGGACTTCTTTAAGCACATATTTTATCACATTTCACTTTTTTTACACACATGAAAAGGTAAATTTAAACAAAAATAAAAATTGTGTCAAATATTCCTAAAGCTTCTCAACATTCAGAGTTCAAAATTTTCTGAAGCACGTATTGACAAACAGATATGGAGGACCATCTTTTACTATCTCTTGTACCCTCACAAATGATGCTTTTTAATTTGATCAGGTCCCATTTATTTATTTTTGTTGTTGCAGTGATTGCCTCTGGGCTCTTCTTCATAAATTCTTTGCCTCAGCCAAATTAAAAAGCTTCTGCACAGCCAAGGAAGCTCTAATGAGAGCAAACAGACAACCTACAAAATGGGAGAAAATATTCACATGTTACACATCTAATAAAAGGCTAATACTAGAATCTATATAGAACTCAGGAAAATCTACAAGAAAAACCCGAACAACCCTATCAAAAAGTGGGCAAAGGACATGAACAAAAACTATTCAAAAGAAGATAGACTAATGGCCAAGAAACATATAAAAAAATGCTCAACATCTCTAATCATCAGGGAAATGCAAATTGAAACCACAATGAGATATCATTTATCTTCAGTGAGACTGGCCTTTATCAAAAAGTCCCAAAACAATAAATGTTGGTGTGGATGCGGAGAGATAGGAACACTCGTACACTGCTGGTGGGACTGCAAACTAGTACAACCTCTGTGAAAAGCAATATGGAGATACCTCAAAGAGCTACAAATAGAACTACCATTTGATCCAGTAATCCCATAACTGAGCATCTACCCAAAAGAACAAAAGACATTCTATAAAAAAGACGTCTGCACTAGAATGTTTATAGCAGCACAACTCACAACTGCAAAAATGTGGAAACAACCCAAGTGCCCAACAATACATGAGTGGATTAATAAAATGTGGTATATGTATACCACGGAGTTCCACTTCAGCTACAAAAAACAATGGTGATCTAGCACCTCTTGTATTATCCTGGATAGAGCTGGAGCCCATTCTACTAAGTGAAGTATCCCAAGAATGAAAAAAACAAGCACCACATGTACTCACCATCACACTGGTATTATTAACTGATCAACATTTAAGTGCACGTACAGTAATAACATTCATCGAGTGTTGGGCAGATGGGAGTGGGGAGGTATATACACACCTAATGGGTGCAGTTTGCATCGTCTGGGAGATGGACATGCTTGAAGCTCTGACTCAGGTGGGGCAAAGGCAATATACGTAACCCAAACATTTGTACACCTGTAATATGTTGAAATAAAAACAAATAAATAAAAAATAAATAAAAATAACAAGTCAGTGGAAAATTAAAAAAAAAAGAATGATGCTGAGGCAGAATTTCTTAGAAGAATTCATAAAAGAACAAAAAGCATTGCTTACAATTATACAGAGATGAAGAATTTTCAATTATAAGGAGTTAGCTTAATTTGACCCTACTTGCGGAGTTTATAATATACGTTTCTTTTAAGAGCCTCGCTCTGTCACCTAGGCTGGAGTTCAGTGGTGCAATCTTAGCTCACTGCAATCTCCGATGCCTGGGTTTAAGTGATCCTCCCAACTCAGCCTCCAAAGTAGCTGGGACTACAGGTGGGAACCAACATATCTGGCTAAATTAAAAAAAAAAAAAAATTGTAGAGATGAGGTCTTGCAATGCTGCCCAGGCTGGTCTCAAATATAACATACTTTTTATTCATCTCCATCCTCATCCCTTCAAATGAAACCATTTGTTCTTAGGTTATTTTGTCTCCAGGTTTTTTTTTTTTTTTCTTTTTGAAACCACTGACACAATACACAAGTTTTGATGCTAGAAGATTTGAAATTTTTTTATATACAGACATTAACACTGCATGAAACCTGCTGCCTAGATGACAGTGATACCAACTTGACTTCAGGCATGCTAAATGTGAAAATAAATGTGTGTCTCGTGAAATAAAGTTTTATAATTAGCCTATATATCTGATAAAGTATGAATAGTCTCTTTTAAAAAAATTCATAGCCTTTTACTCTTCTACATAAATTTTAATTTCAGGATAAACCCAAAGAGGTGCTAAGCAGAAATGCATTGATCCTGTAGGGATTCATTTTCTAAGTGTTGCTATTGTGTAAGATTGAATTTGTTTTTCCATATTGATGTGACAACCAGTCAATTTGAAGAGCTCTCTTGTTAACTCCAGTAACGAGATTCTTTGTAGATTCTTTGAGGATGTCTACATGGAGGATCATATGATTTGTAAATAATGACGACATGATTTCTTCCTTTCTCATCTTTGTACTTTCCTTTTCTTTCTCAATACGCTAGTCAGAACATCTCATACAAGGTTAAATAGAAGTTGTCTGAAGTTCATTCCTTCTTCCTAACTAAAAAGTAATGATTTCTGGCCGGGCGCGGTGGCTCATGCCTGTAATCCTAGCACTCTGGGAGGCCGAAGTGGGCAGATCGTTCTGAGCTCAGGAGTTCGAGACCAGCCTGAGCAAGAGCGAGACCCCGTCTCTACCAAAAATAGAAAGAAATTAATTGGACAGCTAAAAATATATATAGAAAAAATTAGCCGGGCATGGTGGCTCATGCCTGTAGTCCCAGCTACTCGGGAGGCCGAGACAGTAGGATTGCTCGAGCCCAGAAGTTTGAGGTTGCTGTGAGCTAGGCTGACGCCACGGCACTCGCCCCAGGCAAGAGAGCGAGACTCTGTCTCAAAAAAAAAAAAAAAAAAAAAAAGTAATGATTTCAAAATTTCTCTACTATTACCTATTATACTTGTTGGGTGATTGTGAGAGATGACTTTTATCAGGGAGAGAGTTTTAATTATACTCCAATTTGCTTTTTGTTTTACCAAGACTCTATAGTACAATTTATTGAATATTTTTTCTGCACCTATTGAAATTATATGAAATTATATTCTCTCCTTTAATATCATATTTTTGAAAATTCTATTAACTGATTCTCAAATAGTGTATCAGTAATGCATTTCTGAGAAAAACTAAGCTTACTTATGGTGTATTGTCATTTTATTTGGGGGCAATTTGATTGATTAATAATTTGTCTTGGGTTTTAGTAATCAACTTAATGAGAGAGATTGGCCTGCAAAGTTTCTCTCACAGAGTCCTTACATGGATTAAGTATTAAAGTTATTTATCCTAATAAAAATAATTTGAAAGTGGTCTTTTATTTGCCTCTTCCTGGAAAATATTAATATAGGTTTAGAATTACATAAACCTAAATGTTTGGTGGAACTAATGTATAAATCTACTTGGGCTGGGTGCTTTGTTTATGGGAAGTTTTTAAAATAGTGATTTATTTCCTTTAATAGTTGTAGAATATTTCATATTTTCTTTTTATTCTCAACTTAGTTTTAATAATTGCATGTCATGTATTTTTTTCCATTTCATCTTAAATTCTTGTTTATTAACAAAAAATGCCATAATATTTCCTTATTATCTGAAAAACACTATAGCATTTATTCTTATATATTTTTTTCTATTCCTAATACTGTTTGTTGTCTTCTCTAGGTTTTTATTTATTTTGTAAGAAAATTGTTTTCTAATTACTCTTTTTAAATTTTAAGAGTATTATTTATACCTTGATTGCATGTTCGTTTTCAATTCTTTATTACATTATTCTTGTATCTTTTCATTTACTTCGCATGTATTATGCCTGTGTTATTTTACAACTTATATTGATTAATTATAATTTCCTTAATTGTTAAGCTTTACTTTTTTAATAATGACCAGGTAGGCAATAAATTTCCCTCTAGGTGTCTCTTTAGCTATATCTCATAGATTGTTGCATATCATTTTCATTTGTGAGTTATATATATTTTCTAATTTTTATCAAAATTTATTATTAATCTAAAAATATGCTTTTAAATTTCCAAAGCTATAGTGTATTCTAATTACCTTTTAATTATTGATTTTAACATGATTTCCTTATGAACAGAAAATGTGCCTTTTTGATATCAGTCTTTGAAACTTTGCTCAGGTATAGTTTATGGCATTGATCAACCTTAATAAAAGTCTATGTATATTGAAATAAGTTATTTTCTCCATGTTAGTGTAAAAGGCCTCTAAATCTCACCTTGATAAAGTCTGCCAATTTTTATATTTGAATCTTCTTTGTCCTATGATAGCTTGTCAGATCGAACTATCAATTACTGAGAATCATATGTTTCAATTTCCTACTGCAATGTTTTATGTGCTAATTTCTTTTTATACTTCTGCCTGTTTTTACTTTTGGAAAATCCTTATTCTGTGTCCCTTTTAATATTGATTGCATTTTTATTCCTATTAACTTCTTCTGAAAATCCACTAAGATATATGTTAAATCTTCGTATTCTATCATCCCTTAATCCTATCTTAATCCTTCTTTTGAATTGCTCATCTTTTTCTCTATCTAGACTGCATTTTAGATACCTCTTTTGAGTCTATCTTCCAATTCATCATTTCTCTAACTTTTAGTTATCTGTTTTTATTAATCTATGAAGTTTTAATTTTGTTTTTTATTTCAGTGTACAATCTTGGAATCCTTTGTTATTACTTAACTATATTTGGATTCTATTTATTTCTGTAAACATAGTTATTTTATATTTAATCTCAAAGATTACAATATAGGATATCCTGGTGCATATGATTCTGCTGTCTGTTGTTTTTTCCTGTCTCTTACACTTAAAACTTTTTTTTTTAATTTATTGAAATTCTTACTTTTTTAAGGATCTCTGTCTTTGTGGAGATTCGTCAAAGCTTTTATTTGAAGCGGTTTCTCTAGATGATTTACCTGTGTTTCTGTTGGTTGTCTAGAAATATCAACATATCATCCTATGACTACATTAATTAGGTTATCTTCTTGAGCTGTTTTTAATCACACAGGTAGCACAAATCCCTGTTGGAGTGACAAGCAGTTTACTTCAGTGCTCTCAAAAGACCACCTACTAGCAACCCATCATGATATAGATTCCATACAATTCCTATTGACCCCTCTATGCATTAGATTCATTCCTCATTTACCTTTTCTGTGAAGGTATAGCCCCCTGGGCCACTACCTTTATGCATGAATCCTTAATTCTGAACATTTATTTCCCATCTCCTGTATTCTATATGGCAGTAAAAATGGAAGCTATGAGTTACTATGATTTGACTCATACTTTCAAGATAAAAGCTAATTTGGAGCCAGCTTACCTCCATGTCTCCTGTTTCACTAAATGTTTTTCCCCCTTCTAATGTCTTAATTTCATGACAGCGAAGTTATTCATTTAAATGTATCATGTGTTTATATGATCCAGTTATTTAACCGATTTCTTCAAGTAAGTGATTTAGGTTATATAGCCCCCACTACTACCAGGAACAAAGTCTGATTTTATGAGTGTGCATGTGTTAAACATCAACAGAGATTACATCTGCATACATGCACTTACTGAAAAACACTGGGTGCTACCAATATTTATACATTTGGATTAGTAAAATATATCTTATTTTTTTAAATATTAATCTGCATCACATCCTGAATATGAGGTTTGGAAAATCTTCTCAGTTCTTTATTTAACATTCCTTTCCTTATATTCATTGCTTTCTGAGAGACTATCCCATTTTCCTATTTGTTTCTCTTTTTATATCCAGTTTTGTGTGCAATTCATGCATATTAGGAAGCTATTTAATAAAGGTTTAATAACGTTGAAATACAAAGTGCATAGGATTTAAAAGATAAAGAGATAGGGTTGCTATAACTCTATTTCATCTGGTAACTATTATGGTTTCTGTAGAGATACAACTTCGCAAGGTGGCGAGGCTTTCTCTTCGTGATATCATCATCACTCCAAATGGCCAATTATCAACCACACTGTCACTTAGAAAGCTAGACAAGGCTTCCCCCTACTGTCTGACAGGTAGCAATATACCCTGGCAATATATCCTGAATTTGCAGACAAATTTTTCAAATGTAATTTGTCAGAGACTAGACTAAGTAGCAACTCCGAGGAGCAAAGACATCAGTCTAAATTGAATAATTGACAGGTAATGGATTGACTTCTAGTATAGAAAATAATCTTGTTCCAAGTCCCAGCTGGAATTTTTCTCTGACTCTTCTTACATTCTTTTCTTCCCACTTGAGTTCTCACTTTCCTTGCTTGCTTTTCTTTAGCACATGTCATTATTTATGTAATTCTGGGGTGCAAGTAAAGCACTTGGTGAACACACAAGTATAGAAACACAGAGACATATATTTATCTGTGTATATTATATAATGATTTTTCCTTAAAAAATTAATTTTTTTGTACTAGATATGATGTGACTTAAAGAACTGATATCTATATGCATAGCAGATCTACTTTCTTTTAACTACTAGGGTTTTATATTATATTTTGAAATAAGTACTATACATTTTAAAATTTCCTGTATATTCAAAACAGAATTTATTTTCCTCCAAAGAAATATTTTCCCATATATTCTCCTGAAATATACTTTGTCTTTTATTAGATTATGTAGTGCAATTAAGCAGTCTTTTTATTCTTCAAATCTCTACATAATTAAGCAAGAATAAAATAATTAATTAAGCATATAAATTTATTGAAATTATTGTAAATCAATATACATAATTTATCAGTCCGGGTTCAGTGAGACAAGTAGAACCACTATGAATGTTAGAAAATAGAGAATTTTTTATAGGAATTAGACATTATATAATCAAGAGAACTGGTTAAATAGTTTATGTATTAATATAACAATTTTGTCTCTATCTCTAAGAGTGAGCTTGAAGTTAAGATGTACGAAAGTTGAGACAGGAAGCTGGATATGAAATGGTGATAACCAAGAATAAATTGTAACTCCATCTCTCTTCTCGCATCACCTCCAGTCTTGATGATGCAGCAGACTTTCAGAATAAGTTGTCATTCTTCACCAAAGAGCTGCATGGGCACTAGGCCTGGAATTTGGAGAAGCTGAAGGAGACCTGGGGACCCGGATCACTGCTGCTCCAGACACAGGATGAGGTAGCAGATCACATCAGCATCAACGTTGTGTGATACAACAGTACCTCGCCTTACCCCGACATTCACAGGAAAAAAAAAAAAAAAAAAGAGTCATTTACTCCAGTCTTCCAAATCCCATGCAAATTTCTACTGTGACCAATTCTAATTCTACCACTAACCTCATTACCAGTCTAAAAGGAAAGAAATCTCAGACCCTATTCTGCCATATTATAGATATTCATAAGCAGATAGGCATAAACTGTGGCCAAAAGCACAGGTAATAAAAGCAAAAAAATACAAATTTTTCCATTTACATTAAACTAAAAAGCTTTTGCATAGCAGAAGAAACAATCAACTAAGTGGAGAGAAAACCTGCAGAATAGGAGAAAATAATTTGCCTCTGACAAGAAGTTAATATCCAAATCATATAAAGAACTCAAACAACTCAATACTAAATAATAATAATAACAATAATTCAATTAAAATGGGAAAATACCTAAATAGATGTTTCTCAAAGGAAGATATACAAATGACCAACAGATACATGAAAAAGTGCTCAACCACACTAATCATCAGGAAAATGCAACTCAAACCCACAATGAGATATCATCTCACCCCAGTTAGAATGGCTGTTATCAAAAAGACAAAAAAATTGCATTTCTGTAATTTAGATGAAATCTTAGTTTTTACTCTGCATGATGTTTCAAAAACACCTTCCTTGAAATATTCTGATGTATATAATGGAAGACTCTAGAGGTGGGATTAGGCTAGAAATCAAGGCAGATTCAGTTGACTAAAAGTTATCTCAACCAGTAAATGAACTCAGAACTTTTTAGAGATCAAGTCCAGGGTGCTATCCCCTGTATAACGGATGAGGGCTCACTTCACTGATTCTTATAGCTTGACTATGTGAAAGTTTGGAGTCTCTAGAAACTGTTTTAAACAAATGAAATAGCTTGAAAACTACTAGTTTTACCAACAGGGATCCACTTCTAACATCCATTATGCTAATTATCAAATCTCCTGTTGTTGAGTCAAGATACAAATTGTGGAAGTGCTTGGAGTAACCACCTCTGGAGTGTAGACTTTCTGATTAAATGCTAGCTGACCACCCTGGGAGAAGGAATTCCTAATTAGGTAAACTGAATTTCCTTAGGATACAAACCAATGCACATGCATTTATTTCAGATGGTGAATTGTAAAATATATTAATAAATTAAAGATGTCATAAAATTATGTCCTTTAAAATAATAAATTTAGATAATCAGAACAGCCTTAGGAAATCCAAATTGGATTTCCATTTGATATATTCACTGTATATCCATTGGCTATATAGACTTTACAAGTGGAGAATTGATTGATCTTAATTGTGCCTCCTAAGTTAAATGCCAACTAGTATAAACCTAGAATAGTATAAACCTGGGATCCTATTTTCTGCCTTCTCTGATCTTCCCTTGTGTCAGCAGTTCTCAAAAACACAACAAAAAAGTTTAGTGTCAAATATAAGACATTGTTTTGTGAAAATGGTGTGAGAAGGGATTGTGTCCAGGAATTGACTTACCAGTTGTGTCTTTCAAAAATAATTGCTTCATGTAAAAATAATGTAGCTAAAATTTTTGAAGTCTTACTTAGGATAAGCACCATTCTATGAGCTTTCACATGTATTAATTTATTCATTCCTCAAAATAAGCCTATAAATTAGACAATGTATCATTTTCTTTGTGCAAATAAGATTATCATTATTCCGTGAAGATAAGGCAGAGAGCTATTAAGTAACTTGCCAAAGGTCAGACAGCTAGAACATTGATAAAACAGAATTAAAGCTTAGGCATGTGGCTCTAGAGTCTATCCTCCCCACTAGTACAATATGTTGACTCTGTCCTAGTGTGTGTCAAGGGTACTTCATGGACATATGACCTGTGCGGTTGCACAGGGTCCCATGCTTAGAGAGGAACTGCACGTGTTTTAATGCTCATATTGCTTAGTTCATACTTAGTTAAAAACCTCCATCTCTGCCACCATGGTCACACTGTTCTTGAGTCCATCGTGAAGTACATGGACGACTGTGGAAGGAGACTGACTGACATCAATAGAAAAGTTACCTTCTCTATCTGTTTCATGTGATCTTCCTCTGAACCAAAGTCTTTTCCAGTTATTAATGCTGCATATCAAATTACCCCAAAACTCAATGGCATAGAACAACTATTTTATTATTTTAACTAATTACTTGTCTCACTTCCTGATGTCTGGGGACCCAGCTTGGAAGAGTCATTGCACAGAGATGACTTTATAGCTATGAGCTGATATAATCTGGAGGTATTTTTATTCATGTAGCTGGTGGTTGATGCTAGATGTCCACTGGAACTTCAGCTGAGGTTGTTTAAAAGAGCACTTATAAATGGCCTCTCCCTGTGCCTTGGCTTTCTCACAGTATAATACTCTCTGGCTTCAGAGTATTCAAACTTCTTACAGACTTCTGTCATAAGCAAGCGCTCCAAGAATCCAGGCAAAAACCGCTGAACTTTCTTGTGCCTAGTGACGGAAGTCACTTAGTGTTACTTCCGGGACACTCTATTGACTAGGGCAGTGACTAGTCTGCCCAAATTCAAGGGAAGAAGACAAGGTCCTCCTACTTCTTAATAGAAGCATGGAAAAATTACACCACAGTGAATATCTTAAATAATTTCTTATAAATTTAGATAAAAACAGGACTAGTTATCCATGATGTGTGTCGAAACCCTCCCATATATTTATTATGGATCTATTTGCTGCAAATGTATCTGTACCATTGTGATGTAAAACATTGACTTTTACACAGGCTCGCAGCTGACATACAAAACTTAGCACAGTACTTAACACATAATGGGTTCTGAATAAATATTAACTTGTCGAAATATTGTCTGCATTATCATTATTGTATTGAACATTCATTAAAGAATAATATGAGAAGAGTTATACTTTGCATACAGATAACAAAGGTAGAGATTTTTCTAGTAATAATAAATTTTAATAAAATCACAGTAAATAGAGAATAATAGAGGAAATTGGTCCCTGAAAATATTATTGTGGAAATTGGAATCAGGTGATGAGAAATTATGGATTTATTAAACAATTATTTGACTTCTTTACAAAAGACAAAGGGAATTGACTTTTATTGGATGCAATTTAATTCTATTTTTAAGTTCAGGCAGATACAAACTATTTATAAAATTTCAAAGCATCATAATAAAAGTGTTCATTATGGAAGATGGAAAATTTGTATTTTCTATCTACTGCTTTAAATGTAATAAATTAAATTAAGAAATTCACAAAACTGAATTTAAAACCCAGTTTCTCAGGAATTCCTATGCATCCTTTTTTAAACACTTTAAATTATTCTTACTTATGTCAGATTGGCAAATTCAGCAAACTCACCAGCCATGTTTATGAAAGCAAAAGGAAGGAATTGAGACAAGTCTCTCAATTACACATGCAGCCTCATTGACCCCAATGTGATTCTCATCCCAGAAGTTACTATTGAGACATAGTGTTACAGTAATATTTCTATTGTTCTATATGTCAAAAATCTTATAGGGTATTGGATAAAAAGAGATTTGCATGGGAAGTTTTTAAACATGCAGATTTTCTTTTCTGATTTTAATAGTGATGAATGATAATTATACAAAATTTGTAACATGCCAATACAGTAGAAACAGCATAGAGGAAAATGCTGCTTAGTCTTTTCCCACCCATGGTAATAATGGCTAACAGGTTGTATTTAGTTAATCATATATGCTGTGTAATTAAAAGATTGTTTCAAAGTTTAAATGCCTGCACTCCCAACATTTTAGCAGCTATGTTTTATCTCACCAGCTACTGGAGGAAAAAAATCCACATTTCCCTTAATGCCTTAAGGCTGCATCAGCCTGTGAGTGCAGATAATGCCTCCTTCATCATAATATCCAAATACTTTTGGCAGGTTAGTCCTTCCATGCTGACAGGGGTTATCAGGCCAATCTCAGAGGGTCTCCCAGTTTTTCTGGTCCTAGCTGTTCAGTGTGTCTCACACATTCATCTGTTCCAGCTTCCTTATGTGACACACTCTATAGAGTCTCTGTAGTAAATGCCACCAGAGATGCTGTCTTTCTTCCATGGCAACAGCCATTGCTTCGTTTCTAGTTTACACCTTTTAACATGGGCTGCCAATGAGTTCTACAGAGAAATGAAGTCATTACTTCTTTTCCCAGTCAGTAGCGAATCTTGTCATCTTAACCTCCATACAGCATTGGTATGTATGAGGTTCTTCATTAAACAAGGACATTTTGCTTCAGGGTGCATATATTCTTTCCATACATATGGAAAAAAAGAGATATATTTTTCTATTTGTCCTCTCATCTAAACTAGAAGTTCCTCTAAATAAATGTTTTTCCCTCTTTCAGCCCCAGATGAAGCCAAGGAAAACTATTTTGTAAATGCAGTTAAAAATGATGTGCATGTATATGTGAGAAAGAGAGAATGTTCCTCTCCTGACCTAATTCCTGTTTAGGCTTAGCTTTAATAACATTCTAAGCACATAAAGAAACATTTCTAAAACAATGCAGGTATGTTATAATAGATATAAATGTGTAAAAAGGGATAGGAAACAAAGAAAAACCTTCTTAATGTTTTAAAATTTTAAACTCTCAGGAGCACTTTTATTAAACATTGAAAAGAAGAGATGACAAAGCGTGTTGCTTTTTTAACAACAAGAAATTGCACCAAGATTTTTATACCGTATGTGAAAAACGAACATTGCTCTAGGTCTGAAAACTCGGAGTTCATTGTAAGTTCAGGTACACGTAAAGAGATTAACAATAAGTACAATTTCCAAATTATTGCTAGTTGCTACATATTCATGTTTTATGAATTTCCATAATTATTTAAGGCATACCTCCGCAATCCATCCACATTTGAAGGCTTATAATAAAGTTGGGTAAAAACAATCCCAGGAGCAAAAAATAGTTTCACAGAAAAAATGAGTTTTTATTTTTGTAGATTAAATAGAAAGAAATCTTAACAGAGAAACCTTTCAGTTATAGTGGAGATCAAAGCATAATAAAATTATAATTTTGCCTGACACCTAATTAATTAAACCAAGGTTCTTTATTTAAACAAATAGGTCATAAATTCAGCTTTTTTATGATTAAAAATAAGATATTTTACATGCAGCATCTTAATGACTCAAGTAGTTTATTAGGTAATGTTTGTTTATTTAACTTTGTCCTATTTATCAGGGGGCTCTAAATCTGTGACTATGATGCTGATTCTCCATGCTCAGGTAAATAAGGATTGGAATTGGGAAAAGTCCCTCTCACCAAACATGGGATTGAATTGAGGTTGGCTTCTCTCACTATTATATCTAATGAACCACCAGCAGACATTGTCCTTCTGTCCTCACAGCTCTAAGCTCTGCTGAGTTAGAGCTCTCAATATGCAAAGGAAGATTTACAGCAAGAGACCCAAGATTGTTACCATTGTATTAGAATTGAGATCACTCCGTCTACTTTAAGCTTATTAGGCCACTCATTGAACAGCAAAAAAAAAAAAAAATTAAAACTAGAAAAGCTAGAATGTTGGCAGGCATATGACTCTAAATTTCAGCAAGAATAAGTAGGCAAAGAATCAGTGGAGCTAAAATCTCACAGAGTAGAATCTCCAAAGACTTGGATCCCTTACAAAAGGTTGGATCAATCTACAATGTAAAAAGGACCAAAGTAGTTGAGATGGAACCAAAGGCAAAGGGGACATGGAAAAGTGTGGAAGAAATGAGTAATAAATAGATATAAGACCTCAAAATCAATTGCAGTAGTGAGGAAAGCAATACTGACTCATTTAATTCTATGTTGTGCTGTACATGTCTTTGTATATATATGTATGTATTATTTCTTACTTCTAATCTCTTGATTTTTTTTTTAGTATGCTTGAATGGTGGTTAATTTTGCAACATGGTCTATAGATTACAGAATACTGAGGCAGAATTATGAGAGAATTTTAGGAAGAAGTGATGTCACTCAAGAGATTACAGTCTTTGAGTTCAATAAGAGATTTCCTAAGACTGTGGTTTCTCCACATTTTGTGGTAGAATAAAGTTTTCAATTACAGAAGAGATTATCATGTTACACAGAAACATTACTGCTGCTATTGTGACTATTGTGACATGGAAATTTGAGTATGGAATAAAGGCATACGTTAATGTTAGATAGCCAATATGGTAGAAAATAATATACATTTTTCATACTTTTTGGGCATCTAAATCTTGAAAAACTCTGTGCAAGTTTGAGAAATCTCTAGATTTCATTACCCTTTGTCTCCCTATGCTCGAGTCAGAAATGTACTTTCCCTTCCTTTCTTGCAGGCTCTTGCTCTACACACCATAAATATGAACCATTTATACCAAGCTCGAAAGAAATGCAAGTCAAAGAAGTAGACATGTAGTTGAATCTCCTGTGATGACCATGATGTCAATTCCAGTTGTCTGAAGTAGACACATCAGAGATTTTAGGAAAAGTATCTGGTAGACAGACTTGATTAACTTAACAATAGTATCTGTGCCCAATGATGATTGTACAGGTGTCTTCCTGGGCCATGTGCTCTAGACTGGACAATTCTCCTGACTGTGTTACTTCCTACTTTGGTCATTGGGATTTTGAGAAATTCCAAGAGTTACTAAATATCCTTTCTTATATTTCTTTTCAGCAAAAATTAGTTATATTAATAGTTGGTCTTTCTTATTCACAATCATGAACTCTGGTCAATGCAGGATGTCTGCAGAAAACCTTTGATTTGAGCTATACGAATGTCCCCAAAGTGGAAGAGCACAGTGCTGTATCTCACACCTTGAATGAGGAAAGGATAAACACTAAAAACAAAACAAAGGATTCCATTATCCCTGATTCTTCTACAGTAGTGAACGCAAAATATACGTTAATGTCTAACAAAGTATCTTTCCTATGAATGTAAGTATTTATTCAATTAAAAAGGAGGTCTAATTTAAACCTAATCCCAAATTCCTCCACTTATTTTTAAATAAAATGTGTAAATGCTAATATTTTGAGGGAAAAATGTTGGAAACAAATAAATGAAAAATAGTGTTTAAAAGCCCTCTAAAGACTGAATGGCAGTTTTTTCAAGACATGAAGTGATTTTAAATTTCAATGTCTGCTGTTGCAAGGCAAAAGCAGCTAAGAAAAAACTTAAAAGCAAAAAATTCCCTTCTTGTCAAAAATAAGGAGGAGGAGGACAAAGGTACCTGTAACAATTCAACATAATTAGGTCTAGGGAGTACGGTGGAAAAAGTTCTTCAAATCTGAAAAAGAGAACAAAAAGGAACAAGGAAAAAAATAGTGTGGACTTCAGTGGTTCCAGGGTCAGGACAGAAGTGCCAATTTGTGGGGTTTTCTCTGTGGGAAATGATGTGTCGGAGGTGGTCTGTAGCTGTAAAGAGGCATTCAGATAAAAATGCACCACTTTCCTGCTCTCCTGGGACACAGTATAAACATTTTTCCAGTTGCTGGGTAACTGGCAGAGAGAAACAGTTTCCAGAAATTAAGATGTAAGTACTGGGCAAATGTTCACATACAGAAATTTCCTACAAGATTCAGAGCTGGGATATTCTCAGATCCTGAAATTTAGAGATAAAGGGGAAGAATCAACAAATAAGAGTGTGGGCACTGCATTCTGGATTTGGAACAGATTGCAGGGTTGCGATAGGATGTAAGGTTTTTCTGAGAAGACTTGTCTCCAGTTTCCTGAACCAAAGACAGCTCTCTTTAGCATGAATCCACCTCATGTCATTCAGTTATCTTAAGGAACATTAGGCTGTAAAAATACAAATCTAGAAATTTATACCTAAATATATGTTTTTTAAAACTCATCACACCAGCTTCAAAAGTCCAGGAAGATTGAATAGAGAATGAAGCGTTTGATTTTTGAAGAGTAAGTTACCCTTCTCATCCATAAAATTAAAAAGTAGCATAATTTTTAAAAAGACGTTTCTATTCTTCATGATTTTATATGATATTACAGAGAGATTTTAATTCGCTTTTAAAAATTTAGGTATTCGATTCTTTAAAACTTCTCTAAAGCCATACAATTGTATGGTAACGTAGAGAAACCTTTAAAGCAGTTTCATTTTAGATTTGCATTTGTATATGCAAGAATGTCTTAAAGTAAATCTTTCAGCAGGATTTTTAGCTTAGAATAGCAGGGAGAAAAATGACTTTCTGATTAGGGAAGTTTTTTGTTACTGAGAAAATAGCAAATTATTTTGGTATTGTGAATTAGAAAAAAAGCCTAAACCCTTTCTCAAAATTATTCACTCTAGTAAAATCTAGAATTGGGTAGTTTCAAGATAGAACTAGCAATCTTACAGAGGCTACCATTGAACATAAATCATTTTAAAATTCTCTTTCGATTATTTATATCCTCACCAAGAACATATTTACTAAACTCTTGATTTCTGTGAGGCTTTGTCTTAGATATCATAGAAGAAATCAAAAGTTAGTTCAATGTTTCCCCTCCCCACCCAGGAGCAATACAAAATAAAATGTGTGCATAAATAATAATACACATTTGGGTGTGCAGAATATTTAAAGATGTAGTGCTCCGGGGATTGAGAGAAGAGAGACAGAAAGTTTTACCTGAGGTAGCAGAAACATCTTGAATAAATCAGCATTCGGTCTGTACTGGGAAGTGGTACATAGATATATGATAGATAAGAGAAAGACAAATAGCTGGGCAGGGAGTGGCTTACACCTGTAATCCTAGCACTTTGGGAGGCCAAGGTGGGAGGATCATTTAAGGCCATGAGTTTGCGTCCAGCCTGGGCAACATAGTGAGACCCTCTCTTTACAAAAACGAAACAAACAAAACAAAACAAAGCAAAAAAACACTAACCAGGGGTTGTGGCACACACCTATAGTCCAAGCTATGAAGGAGGCTGAGACAGGAAGATCGCTTAAGCCCAGGAGTTCAAGGTTGCAGTGAGCTACTTGCAGCACTGTACTCCAACCAGGGCAGCAGAGTGAGACCCTGTCTAAATAAATAAATAAATAAATAAATAAATAAATAAATAAAAAGTGTATGTTCACTCATGAGGGAGAGAGACAAAGAGAGGGAGAAACAGAAACAGAGAAACTATTGAACAATTTAGAAATGATGAAAGATTAGGAAATACGCCCAAAATAACTGATATAATCTAGATCTTCCCTTACTTTCCATCAGAATCGAAAGAGATTTTGGTTTAAGTAATCTGTGGGTTGAACTTGGAGTGGGAGAACGACAGAGAAACAGAAAAGACAATTTTATTATGAATTTACATAAAGAATACTTGAATACATGAATTTACAATAAGGAATATTTCTTTTTTTCTTCAGACAGGTACCCTACAGGATGATAAAACTCTTATCTATAGTTGGAGAATTATATCTATATACACAAACTTCCATAGCCTATGTATTCAATTGTTTTGAGTGTTTTGAGTTTGCTCTTTTTCACTTATTTTGATCAAAATAGAAAGAATATCAAATATAGCTCTTAAAATATATTGCAGAGAAATAGACAAAAAGACTAATATTAGAAAAATTTCAGACGATAATAAATCACGTGTAAGTGGAACCGTTCCTGTTGTAGTAATACATCTCAATTGCATGCACGAATGCCAAGCAAGTATATACTAACACATGTATCCACAAATATACCAGAAAATATATTATCAATGAAAGGATCATCTCAATATAAAACTTAATATAGTTTAAAAATATTTTCACTGAATTTTAAACATTTAAATAGATAACTTATTTCCATTTTTAACCTTCTATTGACATTTTATATTTTAAAGTCATTATAGTAAACTGATGTTTTCTAATGGTTATTGTGAAAGACAATACTGAAACATTTAGTTCATAATTAGTTCTTGTACTGCCTTTTGAGAATGTATTTCCATCCAGGCAAATGACAATGATAAATAGTTAGATAAATTAGCAGAGAAATCTTGGCTTATTGTTTAAGAAAATAAACTTACTGTTTAAATATGAATTTAATCTACACACGGAACAAAAACATTGCTACTTTACTGTATTTAGCTCAGATTCTATATATAGCAAACGAGTAAAATTTAAAGAAAAAGGACACTAAACTACACGGGAATTAAGCATTATCATCATTGTGATTAGTTGTTTCAGTATATTTAACAATAGATTTGGAAGAAAATATATGCTGTTTAATTATAAAATTCAGTCAGCTAAAAATTGGATAGGGGCTATATTTCTCACTTAATTTTACTCTCCTATATATGTTCCAAAGTGCATGTTTACTATATTTTCCCTTGATCTAAGCTGCTCTTGACAGAAAATTTTCCATTATTTGATTTATAGTGTTTATTATACTCACAAAAAGAAATGGAAAACTCCCTCCATACACCCTCCATTCCATCAAATTTGATAGAAAGACAGAGATATGGTAGATATAAGCAGATATTTTGGTTTAAATTTATATATTACAGACATAAAGAACAATAAAGTCATGATGAAATACTTTAAATCTCTTTAAATCTGCTTTTTTCCCATAATAGTTACTTTAGCTCTTAGTAGTTTAATTAGGAGTCGTTTTATAAAAGACATTCTACAGCATAAAGAATCTAATATCCACCTGTATTACAGACAAATCACATTTCTCAAAAAACATCTGCAAAAGTAAGATTGAGAACTTTTGTTTCATATAAAGGCTACATTCTTTGGATGGAAATTTGTTAATACGTATAAAACTATATAAACACACATATACACACACACATTTGTTTCAATGTCTCAATCCCATTCCCCTCCCTTCCTTGCAGAAGTTGTTATCCCTAGGCAATAATTTATGTTTTCATTTTGTTTACGGACAAGGAAGGAGCACTAAACAGCAGGGTGAACAGTAAAGCACTTAGTAGGGGAACTTATTAACACAGTGCTATGGCTTATCTTCCCAGTGGACAGTGAGAGAAGGGGATATTCTACCTAGGAACGTCTACAGTGAGGAGGACGTCAGGGTATGGAGTATTTGAGGGTTTAAGGAATTTGGCTCAAAACTGAGGCTAGTTTCTTTCAGAGTTTTGGGCAACAACCTAAACACCTTTATCCGTGCCTAGGAATGTTCAAGGGCCCAGCTTGCTTTCAAGTTTGCAGAGAACAAGACAGCTGGCCCAGTCACAGAGCAGTCAAAACACACTGTGCTTCTCGTTCAGGACAAGAGAAAAAGTGGGAGAATCTGGAAACCCTATACTTCATTATGTCTTTCAGGGATAGATTGTGCATTATAAATTCCATTATACTTTCTCTGAAATTTCTGTATTTTTTTCTCTTTTGTATTACTTTAGCTAAGCACATTTTCAGCTAATTATTGAAGATGTCATTCTATTACCTTCTAACATTTATTGTTGTTGAAGAGATGCATATTGTGAGTCTAATTACCATTCCTTTGATATATGCCATCTTTATCTATGTCTTTAATATTTTTATCTTTCATATATGAAATTTTACTATGATGTATCTAGAAATAATTTTTTTAAATATGTTTATTTAATCTTAAAACACATCTTCTATTTGAAGTATTGGTGATCACCTTCCCTACTTTTTTTTGTTCTCTCCTTGTAGAATTTGTATTTGGGGTACATATTCCATATCCCAAGCCTCTTAACTACTTTGTAAAATATGGAATATATTTTACATAAAAACATATTTTTATCTGTCTATGATGCGTTTTGTGATCTTTCTATTCACGAATTCTCTTTTTAGCTGCATTTAATTACCTGTTTAATCATCAAACATCTTTTTATTTTATTAACAACCTTTTGATTACTTGTTTCAATTTCAAATTCATGCAATATTTTTGATGATTTCCTTTCATCATTGTTCTCACTACACATTTAATTTTAATCCTTTTAAATATTATTTCAAAACTCTGCTTCAAAAATTTTTTTATTATTTCTAGTTCTTGGCATATTAGTTTAATTGTGTCTCATATGTTCTGCTCAGATCTCGTACTCAGTTATGATACAATGAGTGTCCTCTGGAGCTTGGGAACCTTGATTGCCAAGGCCAGAGTAAGTTATACTTCTGGATGTAGGAATTGAATCATCTCTTTTTCCTCTACCCAGGAGCATGGGCTGTGATAAGTAATAAAATTTCTCCTGTTGGAATGTGGGTTCTGATAAGAAAAAATTTAAAAAAGAGGGGAATGAAATTCAAGAAGACAATAATAAAAATGTTTATTTAAAGGGAATTTTGTTTGATTTATAGAATCAATTTTGTCTTCTTTTGATAATAACACCAATTTTCATTTGGGGATATTTTGTTCTCCACTGCTAGTCCAGGCACAGATGGAGAACACATGACCCATACTAAGCAAACCATTCTTCTGTCTACATTGACTGTTTCAAGTGTGGCTTGTTGTCTAAGCCATTTTACTCATAATAAATATCAGTAAGTCTTGGGAAATTTTCTCTTTTCTGATGGATTCAAATTTAGAAGAATGTATCCATGAGAGGTAAAAGCAGAATCAATTATAAAATCAAAGAAACTGACATATACATGGAGAGGATGTGGTTCTGGAGCTAGAGATTGAACCCTGCGCCAAGCCACATGGGAAGCTAAACCTGTCTCTGTCCAGCTCCATGAGCCAGTAGAGTTTCCTTTGCGCTTTAGCTAATTTGACTTGAGATTTTATTAATTGTGAAAAAAGTAAGGAAGGGGATTACAAAATGCTCTGATCTACTATATTTTAATATATAAAGTCATTTTTATGGCTTAGACCAGCAGTCCCCAACCTTTTTGGCACCATGAACAGGTTTCACGGAAGACAATTTTTCCATGGACAGGGGCAGGGGATGGTTTTGAAATGATTCAAATGCATTACATTTATTGTGCAGTCACACGTCTCTGCTAATGATAATCTGTATTTGCAGCTGCTCTACAGCTCATAGGGAGTGCACAACTAGATCCCCCGCATGTGCAGTTTACAGTAGGGTTCATGCTCCTATGAGAATCTAATGCCGCTGCTGATATGACAGGAGGCGGGGCTTATGCGATGATGTAGGTAATGAGCAGTGGGTGTAAATACAGATGAAGGTTCCCTTGCTAGCCCACTGCTCACTTTCTGTTGTGCAGCCCGGTTCCTAACAAGCCATGGACAAGTACCAGCCTACGGTCCTGAGGTTGAGGACTGCAGGCCTAGACTATCTTGGAGTCAGGGGATAATATTTTCTGACACTGTGATTTGGGGCACATTATTTACTCCTCTTAACCTCAGTTTCTTTACTTTAAATTGAAATAAAATAAATTTTTTTAAGTACAGAAGAAGATGGTATATATGTAATGTCTGTTATATACTAAGGAGATTTTAAAAACTGTCAACATTATTTTAAAGTTACAGATTACCAAAGTGGAAAATAAAATTTTACCTAAGCCATGTCTCACATTTTGCAAGAAAGTTATGTGGGTCAAATAATTTATATGATATGATTTTTCCATGAGGAATTTTATAGTTATAGTCTAGGTGGAATTTGAATCCAAGTGAAAATTCAGTAGCATTTCACCATTCTACATGAGTTTTTCTTTATTTACTTGTTTATTTAATATGCACAGTTTTCTATTTTGATTATCTATATGAATATATTTTCATGAAATGAGACTGACTTTGTAATTTCTAAATAAAGACTACCTAGAATACCTCAAGTTGATATTTATTACCATTCAGATATGTTTCCTTAACATAAAAAAAAAGAGTTCCTTCTTTTTTGTCCCAACATTCTCTGAACATAATGAAAGAGACTAGGAAAAAATGTCAGGGAGAGAAATGCAAGGAAATGAAAATTATTTTCATAAAATAGCATGTATATGCAATCAATGTTGGAATAAATGGTTCGAATAAAAGTAATTTTGGAAAAATTATGGACATTATTTTTGTAATTGAGAAGGCAATTCTGCTGTGTGCGTCATTTGTCAAAATCCACAAAGTGAAGGGGAAAAAACAAGTGTTTTTTCTTAATAGAGACACAGGAGGAGTGTGACAATGTTATGGCCTGCAGCCCTTTGTTTATGCATGCCTCCTTTGGTGATCTATGTTTTTCATAGCAAATGTCGGGTGTCACTGCTAATATTTAAATATGTAACAGGTGACAGAACAAGGAAAATACTTTCTAACTGAAGAATAAAACAGAAAGCAATTAATACAGAAGGGTAAATACTGTTCAAAGCAGGCTGTTCATGTCTCACTCATAAAACCATCTCAAAGAGAATATAATGACTTCTAAACTCTTTTTTAAATATCTGCTGGATAGTGTGCAGTCATAATTTAGCAGGTTCAGAACCCATTGCTATTCATTCCCCCTCCCAAGATTTAAACAAAAGGAAACTTCATATATAATAAATATATACATTTAGATATATACATATCTCTCCAAAATTATACATACACACACACACATACACACACACACACACACGCAGAAAGGTACATGTCAGAGGAATGAAATAAAATTAAAATTTTCTAACCTGAAATATAAAATGGATGATAGAAAATCCAAAGGTCTTCAATAGATAGTAGGAATTACAGAAGTGGAGATAAAGAGGGGATGGTAAAAGTTGTCAGCTTTTATGCAATATTTAAAATCAATGTGTAAATGAGACCAACTTGGCACAAAATATCTTCCTAAAAGAAAAGAGAACAAATTTCTTAGAAAGCCACATGCTAATAATTCTGCACTTTTTTATGTTGATATGTCTACAACCATAATGCCTCACACAAATTAAGGATCCGTATATCTGCAAGTGTTCAGAGAACAAATGATTATCAAATCTAGAAAATAGGAAGAAGTAAAGAAAGTAATTTAATACTAAGAGAGAACAGTATGCAAGATAGAAACAATAAGAGTGCAATTTCTTGTCATCGACTGATTTTGATAATTTCAATAAAATGAACTTTACAACTTTAGAAAATTTACAAGGAAAGTATAATAAAATGAGAAATAAAAATATATCATTTAGGAGAAAACACTTACAAAAGACATGTCTGATAAAGGACTGTTAGCTAAAATATACCAAAAAAGCAAACAACCCAGTTAAAAAATAGGAAAAAAGGACTGAGCATACACCTCACAGAGAAAGATATATAGAGGGAAAGTAAGCATATGAAAAGCTGTTTAACATCATATGACATTAGGTAATTGCAAATTAAAACAATATGATATCACTACACACCTATTAGAAAGGCCAAAATTCAAAATACTGAAAACATCAAATCCTGGTGAGGATGTGGAGCCACAGACATGCAAAATGGTGCAGCCACTTTGAAAGACAATTTGACAGTCTCTTACAAAACTAAGCATATTCTTACCATAAAACTCGTCAATGGCCCTCCTTAGCATTTACCCAAAAGAGCTGAAAATTATGTCCTCACAAATATCTGCATACCAATGTTTATGGCAGCTTATTCATAATTGCCAAACTTGGAAGCAACCAAGATGTCTTCAATAGGTGAGTGGATAAATATATATATGGTGGTACATTCACACAATGGCATATTTTCAGTGCCAGAAGTAATTGAGCTGTCAATCCATGAAGAGACATGGAGGAAACTTCAGAGCATCATGCTGAATGAAAGAAGATAGTCTTAAAAGTCTGCATGCGGTATGATTCCAATAATACATCATTCTGGAAATGGCAAAACAAGGGAGGCAATGAAAAGATCACTGGTTACCAGGGGTAGGGGGTAGGGGAAGGATGAATAGGTGGACACGGAGGATTTTTAGGGCAGTGAAAGTATTTCGTATGATCCTGTGATGGTGGGTGTATGGTCATGGTATATTTGCCAAAACCCATAGAATGTACAAGACCAAGAACGAACCCTAATGTAGCTTATGTACTTTGGGTGATGATGTGTCAATGTAGATTCATCCATTGTAACGAAAGTTCCACTGTGATGAGGGATGTCTACACTGGAGGTGGTTGTGGTTGTGTAAGAACAGGAAGTAAATAATAACTTTCTATTCTTACTTCCCAAATTTTCTGGAAACTTAAAACTTCTAAAAAATAAAGTTTATTAATTTAAAAAGTAATACATAATAAAAAATTAATAAATAAGCCATTTATTTTGACAATTTGGACCTCCTCAAAGTAATCTGTAAAATATAGAAAGGCTGTGGGGAATAGAATACAATGGATTGAAAATTAAATTTACAATAGTGGTGATTTTTTTTCTGTGAATGTTGAGTGCTTTCAACTCATCATTTGCATTTTTGACAATCCCTCAGGTTTGTTGCTGCTAATGATGGTTTTTCTTAAAGTTCTGTTTTGCGCACAAAAGGCTGGTGAGTATGGGAAGAAAGTAAATCACTCACAAATTGTGCTTTTAAAAATAAAGGACCCTTAAATCAGCATGAATTTAGCAAGAACATTCTGTAGATCTGAGAATTTTACTCTCTACTCCAATGAGAAAATCAATTTAACTAAACAGCTACTTAAATTCTTTTTAAAATTATTTTTAAGTAAATAATTTTAATCAGAAACACCACTGATGTAGGCCATCATAGGCACATTGATCTTCAATTAAAAATGCATATGTCTATAAGCAAGAATAAATTTCTGAATGCATCGCAGAAGTATCTATATGACTAATTTCAGACTGCAGATCTTTCAAGCATTCACAAATAAAGATGGTTTACATTTCCACATTATTTTTAGTAAAAGTCAAAAATGTCTAAACTATGACAAAAAGGAGAAACCAATAGGGGAGGCAAACTTGTCCAGATGAAATACTTTCCACCTTTGAATCTTTGAGGGAAACTCAAAACAAATATTTTTATGATTAATAAAATTTTGATTTTAAATTAAAAATAATGTTTTTGGTAAAAGCCTAAAGCTAGATGTCAGGAGCTCTGGATCTTTGCTCAGATCTGCTACTTGTTTTCCCCTAGATTAGAGGAGTTTTTTGATTTCAAGAGTATTCATGGCTGCATCTCAGTTTCTACTATTTTCAAAACTCTGAAATAAACATTATGGGAAAATATTAATAATACTCCAAGTCGTCTGCAACTTCAAAAGGAATTCATATTTCATGCAAGGCCAATAGAAGTAAAGAAAAAATGTGCAATGCTTTACTTAAGAAAAAAATGTTTATTCTGACTTTAATACAGAGATAGTATGTTTTAGTTTTGAAAATCTTAATGTATCCCCTGATGTAGATGCTATGAGTGTCTCAGTCTTATTCTCTCAGCACTCATCTCTGCCAACCAAAGACTGTTTACTAGAAACACCTGTGACTCTCTGCCTGCCAACTTTCTGCTACATGTGGCCTGAGCAAGTTAAAGCCTCCTGAGTAAACTTTAACCTGTGATGAACTTAGAGTTGAAGAAAAAATATCCAAGCTTACTTTCAACATAACGGAGAAAAATCAGAGACATTTCCCAGAGGTTCACAAAGGTGACTTGCTTGATAGAACACCCTCTGCTGGATGCTTCCACTTCCTGGTCTCACTTCTCCACTCCCTTCCCAGTGTTTCTGGGATCGCTTCCCCCTCCAAATTATTTCTGCTTGAATACTTTTTCCAAAGCTGGCTTCTGAGGAAACCCAACATAATTTATCTCCAATGTATTTTCAAAAACATACAGATATCTTGTTTACTGTGCAAACTTCGAACACCCACATTTCAGCTCAATAAAATAATGGATATGACATTTGGGGGAGATATGAAAGTTTTAATCAACCTCAGAATTTCATCAAATGAAAGTAACTCTACATCTCAAAATTTTATCAGGTTAATAGTTTTAACATGACATCAATATAATTTCTAAAGTAATAGAAAAACCGTATGTGTTTTATTTCCACATGCAAAACTGTTTCTTTGGATTAAGTTTCGAAACAACAGCAGTCCAGATGATGACACTTTCTGAAAAGTCTATTGTCAGCCCATATAGATATTAATCTGGCCAAAAGATTTCCTCTAATATTGTCATACTGTAATTTTCCTGACTAGGCCAATAAAGAGAGAAATTATTTGAAATTGTGGGATACCTCTAATGTGTAGTTGTTATCTTTGCCCAATATGCTTCTAGGGAATCAACAGAAGTCATTGTGGGTCTTTTTGTTGTTATTATTGTTGTTGTTGTTAATCAGTTATTTTGATGGAAATATTTTATATAGCAGATAATCCAAACAATTTTGCTCTAAGTCTCACTCACATGTGATTTGATCGTTATATTTCTTGAGCAAGTTTGAAGGTATCAATCAAAAGACATATTTAGAAGCCCTCTTAATAGTGCTTTTCTGGGCTTCTTTTTTATTTTATTTGGTGATACATTGATAACAGATAAATTCCCTGGTAACATATTTCCTTCTGTGTTTATATTGGTTGTAAGTTAAATAATTTCAAGGGTTTTACTAGTTTGCTAATAAGCAAACCTCAGAAAGATCTAACTTTGACCTCATCAATTCAATAGAGTTCCATTCTTGTTTTAGTTGAAAAGGTCAATGGAGGATTCTAGGAAACCTGTAGATACTGTCAACTCAATAAACATAATGATATCCTAACTGGGGAGGTAAGTTTTTTGATTCTTTGGTGATTGTTAAAATAAAGTCCCATTAAAGCAGAAAACTTGTTTGTATCACTCAATAGTGCCTCCCTATTAATTGAATGAATGGATAAATGAATGAAAGGATGGTTTTCTTATATAGACAAGATGAGCAATAAATAGTTCTGATTTTTTTTGTCTTCATTTTGTTTGCTTATTTGGTTGTATAAGCCCATAGTTTCATTTTAGACTGATTTGTTACATGTGGCCTATGTCTACTTCGGCCTCTTTTCCATTTTTGTATTTTACCAGTTTACAAGGTTTTAATTTTAAACTTTCTTCATACTGTGATCTGAACTTTCTCTAACTCAGACACATGCTGTGAACAAGTGGGTTTTTTATTTGTAAAAATCATGTTAGATCTTTCTTCTTTTTATTACGTATCTACATTGCACTTTAATAGAATACGCAATGTAAAAGCATGGTAATTTGAGATTATCCCACAGATAATTTGTGGACAAAAATTTCTAAATCACTTCTGAATTATACCATGAAGAATAATGGTAGAACTTAAGAAAATATAGAAAGCTTAGCCTTGAGGAAAGCTGTTACTCTATCTCATTATAAGCTCAAAATATTTTACTATCTACTTCTAATTTTTCAGAACTTTTTAAAGTAGGTCTTTTTTGTAGAAAAGGCGTTTTTTTTTAAGAATTTACAGTGTAACATATTTTAATCATTTATTTCATTTACAGAGCCATTCATTGACTTCCAGATACAGTAAACTTCATCAAACTATATGCATTGTATTTACGGTTTTAAAATAGTATCTTTTCCTCTTACTAAACATTTGCTTTCTGAGTTTCATTTTGATTAATGTCTTTGAATGCAATGTGGCACTTCAGTTGAAAGTTCAGATAAATTGTTAAATGTCAAATTTCTGAGACTTAACCTATGTCTTCTTGATAACATAAAAAAGTCACAAATGAATAATCTCGTGTACCTGTGAGTAGTGGCAATAATGGATCTTTGCTCTCCTAACCCTCTTAAGGGTCTCAGTTGCTGCAGTGTGGGCCAATGTGGCAGGTCTCTTGCCAGAATAGGCTGATATAAACAGACTGAATCAAATAGTTTTTGGCTACTGCTTCGGATTAATTGTAGGCTTAGGTAAGCATCATCTGACTGACAGCTCTCAAGCATAATGGATCATAAGGAAATCATTTCCTAGCATCTCTCTGTTTCTAGGAAAAACTGTCCATATGCCAACTTGGGAAATTTATTAATCAAAATCTTATCTCCAAAAGCTTTAAGGGAGGAGATTTTGGCTGACATTTTAGACAGCAAGAAAGAGAGGTGAGGAACTTTTCAGGTAGAGTTAGATAAACTTATTTTGACAATAATAAAAATTTGAATAAAATTCCTCTAATCTAAGTTTACTTACTTCATTTGATTTTGCATTTAATGGAGTCTACTGAAGATGGGAAGAAAACAATTTTAGAAAGCTATATCATATCACATAGAAAATATATTTTAAGGAAAGTTACAGTCCAGTCTTTGCATAAATTATGTATATTGTTAAAGATAAATCAGCATTTATTTTCTTCTATACTTTAAAAAACAACAACAAAAAATAAGAGCTCAGGTAAAACAGTTTGACAATTTAATTTACTTAATTTGCTCTAGTACGAATATTACACACTATTCAGGTCCCCCCAAAATAATGAGACTTTATGTAAACAACATGAAATAGCCATTGGCAAATGCAATAGGTTCTACTTTCAGTACTGCAGATTAGGAAATAGATGTTATCAATGAGTTACTAAAACAATGGTCCTTTAATCATAGTCAATATAGGTGGCCAATTTTAATAAGTATCTTCCAAAATAAGCATTTTGGCCTCAGCCATATTTTTAAAAATAAGAATTATGCATAATAAAATTTAGTATTATATTTTATTTATTTAGATGTGTCAAGATATATACCTTAAAGTAAAGTAAGGTCTTAAATTTTTAATCCACTATGTTTGTTAAAACAAAATAATAATTTCGTGTAAATGAGTATATGTCTTATATGACATAATTCTTATATCAATAATCACTGCCACAATCAGATTAGTTTCTTAAAAACATTAGTGTTTTTCCATCAAAATGTCTCAATATTAGATGTGTATTCATATGAAAGATATTTTAAGGAGCTTGTGAAACCATAAAAACTGAAATAATTGGTATGTATAATGTCATCCATATTTGTACTACTACTATTCTGTAATAATAAATGCATACATTTATAAAAATATTGAAATTGAGAATATTTTTGTCAGTTTGAATTTCTTTCGATCACCACAAACTAAAAATGGAGCTAATATCACTTGTTGACAGAATAAAGGGTCTTCTATTTGTTTCTTTTTTAATTAAAAAGCAATCTTTATTGTATAAAAGGCCAAAGATTTAAACTCCTTATTATAACTTTATGATATCTAAAAAGAGTTTTACAAATAAAATTTTTAGGGTGTCTGGAGTGAGGATTATTGAAAGAATTTAAATAGAAAGCAGGGATTAAAAGATCTTTTAATTTTCATAATTTACATAAAATATGAACTATATATTAATATATCAATACCAAACAAGGACATTTTTATAAAATATCTCCCTTAATCTTTCTCATTATAGCCTTCCCCTGCAAAAGATAAAACTGCTCTCATTATTGGCTGCCTGTTTCAATGGGCTTCTTTAGGAGGGAGGCAGTATGGTTGATATCCTTATTTACAAGCTATTTATAAGACTATGTCATAGATACAGATTAAAATAATAGCATTGTATGTTAGAGGACCTTTTATTGGTCAACACATGCACACAAAACATGCATATACACAGTCAGACAGATGGATATACCAGAGAGAGAGAATTGCTAAACTTGTAGAAACATGCAAATTGACATAATCATCCCAATCTCATATGTTAGGACACTGAGCCTCAAAGTTTAGGTGGTTTATCCTCAGACCTAGAAAAACAAAGAACCATGTCTGTAAATCAAAAACTGACTTCAAAGCTTGTTTCATTTCACCAAATCTCACTTACGTAGCAGACATGTAGAAGACACATGCTCTTCAAACTTGCTTGCATTTTATGTATCTCCGTGTGTATGAACATGTGTGAATAACCAGGCCAACATTGTCAGAGTACAAAAGAAGTTCCATATTTTAATGCACTAACAGGAGGATACCAGCTATTAGAAAGTTGAATGACTTACCTTTTTTTTTTCTTTCAGCATATTATGGGGGTACAGATATTTAGGTTACGTATGTTCCCCTTGCCCCCCGAATGACTTACCTTTGATTTGTACAAACTCAAAAGGTATCTGTGGTGGATAGAATTGTCATCATGCCTTAATCCCCCATAGATGATATATCATGCCAATGAATAGGTTAATTTATGTAGCAAACGGGACTGTCCTTGCAGATATAATTAAGTTTCGTAATCAGTTGATCTTAAAATAAATCATTCTTGATTATCTAGGTGGGCCTAATGTAATCTTATGAGCCTTTAAAAGCAGAAGAGAAAATCAGAAGGTGGAAAGGAACAGAGACGGCAGAAAAGGAAGTCAGACATATTCAAAACATGGTCATGACTCCTTGCGACTCTGTTGCAAACCTGAAGAGGCAGGGGGCCAAATGGAAAGCATAAGAAGAAATGAAGGTAACCTCTAGGAGCAAAGATTGTTCCTCATTGACAGGTAGCAAAAAAAACAAAGACCTCAGTCTGCATGGTAATACATTGTCTCAACAACCGGATGAGCTTGGAAGCAGAAACTTTCCAGAGCTCCAGCAAGAAACTCAGTTCTGCTGAAACCTTGATTTTAGGTCTTATGATGTCCTAAAGAAAGGACCCAGTTGAGTCATTGTGTGCCCAAATTTCTGACTCATGAAAACTATGAGATAATAAATGTGTGTTGTTTTAAGCCACCAAATTGCATAGTAATTTCTCAAAGCATCAAAGGAAAGCTAATACGGTATCTTCTGAAAAAAAAGCCTTTTTCAAATTTTGAAATACCTTGCTACAGACCTAGTATAGCTGTAGTGTAATAGTTATAATTAATAACTATGTAAATTACACCATTATAATAAGTTCTTCTTGTTTTTTATTTGCAGTTCTTTGTTTTGCTTTTTTCTGTTGCATGACTAAGAAAATTTGGTCTATGCTAGGTGAAAATGTTTTTTGAAGGTCTTTTACATAAAAACATCATATTTTTGTGGCAGTGTTTTACTTATAATTTCAACAGAATAATTCACATTAAGATTTATCACACTTTATCTAGAAATAAAAGATAGTTATACTTTTAATTAATATTATTGAGATAGATTTTACTAAAGCACTATTTCACGATTACCAGTTTCCTTTGGTTATTATTGATTAAAATATCCAATTGAAAATTTCCACAAACATTAAAGTGTTTTGTGGTCGATAGAAATTGATCTGTTTAGAAACAGAAGTTGATTTTTAGAAAATGTCCTAATTAATTGTTTCATGGATAATTGAAAAAGAAGCAGGACAATAAAAGACAAAACTTGTATTTCCCAATATAGTTTGGCACCCAATGTCTACTGAAACATTAACCTCTTAATCCTACTTTTCCTGTGTATAAAATACATGTAACAATAGCCACCTTACAGGGTTGTTTTGAGAAATAGGAGTACTGTAAGTAAGGGTATGAAAGACTCTTTAAATACCATGAAATTCTATAGAATCAACCCCATATATCATGGTAGCTTTATTTTTACTGCTCATTCTCGAGAAAGAAAATACTCAAAGAGCTCTTACTCTGTGCAAAAATCATTGGTTTCTTCAGGGGATGACTGCTGTGAATCATTGGTATCCACTTCTCATTTAGTAATTTTTCAAAAATTTATGGGTGGAAATTATTCAGTGGAACTAATTCTGTTCTTGATAATGAGAAATAAAACGTCTCAATATTTTGTTATATTTAGACATTCGCTGTATATACTTTTAAATACCCTAGATAAAAGTTGTTTAATTACAAAACTGGATTAGATTAATGAGGTCTGCCAGATGCCTCTTTAATTGGTAATGATAAACCTCTTATTTTGTGGTGATAAGTTTCATTGAATTATTAATGTGAATTCTGCTCATATTGAATTTAGCAGTTTAAAAAAAACTAGGACGGTGGCTCACACCTGCAATCCTAGCACTCTGGGAGGCCCAAGTGGGAGGATCCCTCGAAGTCAGGATTTCAAGACCAGCCTGAACAAGAGTGAGACCCCGTCTCTACTAAAAATAGAAAGAAATTAGCTGGACAACTAAAAATATATATAGAAAAAATTAGCTGGGCATGGTGGCACATGCCTGTAGTCCCAGCTACCTGGAAAGCTGAGGCAGAAGGATTGCTTAAGCCCAGGAGTCTGAGGTTGCTGTGAGCTAGGCTAAGGCCATGGCACTCTAGCCAGGGCAACAGAGTGAGACTCTGTCTCAAAAAAAAAAAAAAAAAAAAAAAAACTAGGAAATTATTTTTTTTAAGTTGGGGTGGTATAATCTACCTCCATCTCAATACCCCCATATGCACAATAATTATAAAAATATGGCTAAAGATTTAACCTGTCTATGATACAAAATAAAAAAAAATGAAAAAGCTATTATATTTACTGCTGCCAAAGTAGATGGATTTTAGCTGCCAAGAGTTTTGAATGCTGTTCATTTTGTCAGTACAGAAAAAGTAGGTTGGTTTGTTTGTTTTCTAATTTTAATTTTAGACTTTCTGATCCAAATCAACTGTGCTGAACTGGGATCAAGTCAAAGATCTATTTTGTTTTTATTCTATAAATTGAATTATGTCCTACAGAGTTTCAGACAAATATTCTAACACTAGCTTGCAGACTTCCTGTTATGTCCACAAATATAATAGTGAAATAATCATCTTGCAATTCTAAAAACAGGAAATACAACAACCAGACTCTTGTAACATCAAAATGGTATCCTGTCTAACCCACATCAGAAATAATATATAGCTTTATTCAGCTCCTACTATGTCTCAAACACTGTAACATGTAGTAGGGATTAGATTGCAAATAAAAAAATAGATTTTGCTTTCAAGGGGCTCAGGTATATTAAAAACTAATTAGTATGAAAATGTTATAAGTTCCTAAAGGGCACAGATGTGAGTAATAGATTCTCCTTGAAAAAAAATTTGATTAGAAATTTGTTCTTGAATGAAATATATTCAAAGGGCTTTACAGGAGGAAAAAAAAAAAAAAAAAGAGCATTTGCCAAAGACCCCAAAGTGACAAAGACCCCAAAGTGAATCTTATACTTGTGGAGCTCTATATCATTAAAATGTGAGTTTATCCTAAGAGAATGGGTAGAGATAGATTTGTGAAAACTAGCTTAGGTCAAATAAAAATATGACTTCTATTCACAACTTTGAAGTTGTGTTTTATTCTGTAGACAATGGGATTGAAGCCAGAATATGTAACTACGAGTATTGTGGCATGATACCGGCTTTAGAAAAAATCACTCTACCAACAAGATGGAATGTAAATTCTAGAAGGTAGAGAGAGGCTTGAATAAGATAGATAATGTAATAAATGTTTTGCGGGTCCCTAAGTAAAAGACGATAAAAATATGAAAGAAGTCATGCTCGTAGAGGTGATTAGAGTTGGTGAAATTTACAACTCTTTGGGAGATGAAATGGATAACAGTTAGGTATGGGAGATGAAAACAAGATGTGTGAAAGTAGGAGTTGTGAATGCATCCCATTATTCTAAGCAGTCGAGTCATAAAATGGAACTAAGAGTGAAGTAAAAAATGAAAAAGGAGTAGGTTTGAAGAAAAATGATGAGCTCTATTGTGAGTATGAGGATTTAGAGAAAAGTTTATGGTATGTAGACAGATGGTGTATAGTAACCATTAAAAAAGTTACAAAACAAAGATAGCAGAAATAGTTTTAAGAGAAAAATTAACATGTATCTTTTCATAGTAATAGAATAGTAATAGTAACAGAGTGAGAAATTGTTGTTGACAGGAAAGTCAGGTGAGAATAAATCTACCCCGGCTCTTCAGCCTGCCTATTCAATCTCAAACTGAATTCCTCATTCTGCCCCAAACCTCTTCTACATGCTTAGTGTCCTCATTTCAGTTGATGGCAGCTCCTTCTTTCTTATTTCCCAGGCCAAAATTTTACAGTAATTTTTTTACTTCCATTTTTTCCCCCTCATTCAATATCTAACCCATTAATAAATCAAGTTGGCTCCACATTCAGTATATCTGCAATAAGACTACTTCTCACCACTCTCATTATTACCACCTTATCCAGAGCCATCATTTTCCCCTGTTTTACTACCTTTTGACATAACAAAGTGATGCTTTTATGGCAGAGTCAGTTCGTCTCACTGATATGCTCAAAAACTTCCATCGAATTACCAGTAGGGTGAAGACCAAGTCTTAACAATGGTCAACAGAGCCCTATCTCTGATATCTTCCCCAACCCCCTCATCTCTCATCTCATCTCTTCTCTCTCTTTTAGTCACCTTGCTGTCCTTGTCACTCAAGGCATGTGTCTTAGTCTATTCCTGCTGCCATAACAAAATACCTAAAACTGGGTAATTTATCAATAATATAAATTTATTTCTCACAGTTCCGGAGGGGAAGAAATCCAAGATCAAGGCATCGGCAGCTGCAGTGTCCGACGAAGGCTCGCTCTCCGATCCATAGATGGCTCCAGGTTGCTGCGTCTTCACATGGAGGAAGGGCAGAAGGGACAAAAGGGACTAACAGACTCTCTCAAGCCATTTTATATGGGCACTAATCACGTCATAATGGCCCCATTTCTTCTTTTTCCATTTGTGTAAATGTACGGGGTGTAAGTGTAAATTTGTTACATGAATAGATTACGTAGGCCCCATCTCTTAATGTCGTTGCATTGGTGATTAAGTTTCAACATAAAATTTGAAGGAACAGAAACATTCAAAACATAGCACCGTGCTTGCACTGTAGGGTATTTGCACTGGCTTCTTTGCCTGGAAAACTTTTTCACCAAATATCCACATGATTAACTCTTTCACCTCCTTACCCTTTGCTCACATGTCACCTTTCCCGTGGAGCCTACCTTAACCACCGTTTAGTACTGCAAATTGACATTACCCTGGTATAGCCACTTTCAATTTGCTTAGTGTGGTTTATTTTTTCCACAACATCACTAACTATATAATTTATTTATGTTGTTTATAATTTATTGCCTATCACTCTCACCAGAAAACAAGTAGCTTCTCAATAAATACTTGTTAATGAATGCAAACTGCTAGTTTCTCCAACCAATCATTATCTTTGTTAATAATTATAAAGCTCCAGGTTACATCTTATTAGTGAGCATAGAATCAATATAACAATGGGCAAGTTTGGTATTATAAAGTAATTAAAGTATTTTTCTACTTGTTGTTTCACTTTTATACCACCTAAATAATTTATTCTTATTGCCACATAATGGACCAAAATTTTTCATTCCTTAAGCCTTGAACTATGAAATTATTTTGTTTCACACAAACTTTGTCTTACATGAAATCGTTTCCTATGTGTCACCAAAAATTTCCCTAATTTCCTGTCCTTCTTGACACATTAAAATTTTACGTACATTCCCTGTTGGCCATGTGATTTGCTTTGGTCATGAAGTGTGAGGGAAGTGGTGTATGTCACTTATGAATGGAAAACTTTGTAAGCCAGTGTTTAATTTGCCACATTATTTCATTTTGTTTGCCACAGGAGTAAGGAATATTCAACAGTGGCTGCTCCATCAGCCTGAGTCCCAAGAGAAAATAATGTAAAAGAAAATCATAGCCAATGATGTATAGCTTGATTATATATATTGATATATAATCAATATATATCATAATCCATATAGAGCTCAAATGAGAGAAAATATTAATGTTTAACTGCTAAGATTTTGTAATTAATTATTATTTTAAGCTAGGCTAGATCATAGTGATCAATATATGCTTTCATCTTGCCAATTACCTCATTTCCACTTAATTTTCTCTTCAGTTTTTGGCTATATATCTCTCTCTACTGATTCTAAAACTTGCATTGGATGATTTAAACTGCACTTTTTAAGTGATAATTCATTTATGTGTCCATTCATGGTTTTATTCATTTACCCAATGGTTATTAACTTGCTACAGATAAGGTGGACAAAATATCTCATGTTACAGACAGTCATGTGGGGATACAAATATAAGCTTAAAATGTAACTCTCTTAAATGTTACAAAGAATAAATGTGAAACACATAAAAACTATTAAACCATGATTTGGCTTTGTCAAGGAGATTAGAGAATATTTTGTTGTGGAATTAAAGCAGAATTTGAGGAATGAATGAAGGATAAGCATTAACTAGAGAACAGGGAAGGGAAACCATTAGGAAAGGAACAATGGTGAGCATGAGAAACTCAAAGTAGTCAAGTAAAAACAGGAAATGAAAAACAGATGAGCTGGTACAAAATGAAGGTTGGAAACATAGGGAAAATCCAATGTATAAAGACTTCTTGTAGTCCCTGGTGAGTACTGGCTTAATTTTAGAACAAAGAAAAACTACCGAAGGATTATCAACTGGGAAGAAACACAGGTTTATAATTTAAAAATATCACTATGGCTGAATCAAGGAGAAGAGATGGTAATTTAGTAAGAGTGAATGCAGGTAGTCTAGTAAGTGGCTATGGCAGTAATCCAGGTGAAAGATACAGGCGGCTTAGACCAGGCTTGTGTTATAGACTTAAAGACAAACAAATGGATTTGATGGGTATCAGTGAGACAGAATTTACCAGACTTAATGAGAAGTTGCCCAATGGAGTGAAGGCAAAGGAAGTTTTGGTTAATTCCCAGATTTCTAAGTTCTATAATTGAAGGAATTGTGTTGTAGTTCATTGAGATAAGGACAACTGGGGAAAGGATCACATTAGGAGAGAAAGATAACGAGGTCACAGGAATCTCACACACTTATGAATTATTATTATTATTCTTTAAAAAATATACACAATTTTAAAAAATCAGTCTGAAAAGTCTTTTTGGTCAGGGCTATATGATTTATTTGTTTACCCTAAAATATCTAGTGGGTCAATAAATTCTTTGGTAGTTTGCCGTAATGTGGAAGGAAGAAACAAGCACATCAAATAATAAATACCACAAAATTTCTAAAATAAATAAGTAGTAAATATTTTAAAACTTGCTGAAATACACATTCAAACTAAGAAACAGACAAAACTAAGATAAAATAAAAAAATAAGACATGTGCAGGTGGTGGAACTAGACAGTGATATTTTACCAAGATGAGATCACTATTACTTAGCATTTGGTAAAGATAAGAGAATGTATGTCATAATTGGAGGAAGAGCTAAACTTTCTACTTTCATTCTTGCATGCTCTTTTCTGCTAAATTGAGCAGTCACCATCCATAAGAATAATGTTTATAATTTTTATAACAACATGTTAATATATTTTTTCCTAATTGTTATGGGAGGAACACTACTTACTTTTTAAACAACCTGAGAACTACATTGTTCCCTGGCTCTGGGGCTGAAGGCTGAGACTTAACCAATAATTGTTTTTGTTGTTGTTTGTTTTGTTTTGTTTTGTTTTAAAATCACTACTCATCATGCGATGTCTGCCTTAAAACACTTATTTTGATAGTTTTTTCTTCCTATTTGATAAAATACCATGCATTTTGTTGAAACATAAGGTGATAGATTATTTGAGTCTAAACATGGGCATCTGCCAGATCTTCTTCCTTGCTGAGAAACAATTATTTCAGTATAGCTTGACAATATGGCTTTTTCCCAGAAATTCTATGCTTCATTTTTCCCCTGAAGTAAGCATGCTGTTAAGAAAATTTATTCATGCCAGATCCTTTATTCAACCTACAGCCATAACAATAAACTTTCTTTCTCCTAAATCCCTCTCAGATTTCCCTCTAGTGACAATAACAATATACTGCATCTACCAATTCAATATTGTTTAAAATTTTAAATGTTTCATTATTTGTGTAATCCCTACCTCCTTGCAGTTGAATGAATCTAGAGATTCTATTTTAGCTTACTACATAGATATCTTTCCATGATAATAACATTTGCAGTCGATCTCGTCCATTTTTATATGCCAATGTTTGTGTTTGTAGAGTGATTTTGATATATGTTTCTGCCGGCTTTCCTTGAGTTTTCTAACAAGTGATATGTTATTCCTCAAAATGTATTTAATAATATTTTCATTTAACTCTCTATTCAATAAAGAAAATTATATTTAAAAATGATTTGGATTTATTTTTCAAATAAATAAAAGAGTTTATTGAAATATTTTATATACTATAAGTAAAATATAAAAATCAAAGTTTCCATCATTCTTTCATATACTTCCTCATGCAACTTTAAGTCTTTCATATGTTATCATGATACATTTTGTGTTGCTTACATTGTCTTTCAATTAATAAATCTTTTTCCTCAATATATACTTTACACACTTTGAATAAGTTTCTCTGTATTCCTAAATTTATTCCCAAACATCAATTTAACACTTACAACAACATTTCCTTCTGTGACATTTAATCCATGTACTAATCTGGTAGAAAACATCTACTTGCTCTAATGTGTTAAGAAACTATCCCATCCTATCACATTTGTGTGGCTTCTTCACTGGAATGTTTCATCCTCAAGTGCAAAGATTTTAACTGTAGTGATAAATACAGTAGGTTTCAGTGAATGCCTGTGAAACTTAAATGACTTACACACAGGATCTCTGAAGGTTGTGATAATGAAAATATGTCAAAAATACATTTAATCTAGAAATTTATGTATTGTTATTGTGACTGGAATATAGGTTCTGGGAGTAAAGAAACAACAGTGGATCATGTTATTCACCACTACATATAATTTAGAGTCTCTATGCTGATTGCTATAAATACATAATATTATAAAGCAATGCAGAAATATATCTTATGTTTTGAAGGATTTTCCTTCATGGCATTGATAGATTTATTATTATTATTAAATTAGTAATAATAAATCTGGCAATGATTAATAAAATGGATCCTGGCTGGGCCAGAGGAGGAAGCCCTGATGGATGAATCTTCCTTACCACTTTTTATACCTGGAAGAGGTAGTAATAATCTTTTTTGTTTAATTTTTAATTTTTAATTATTATGGGTACATAATAGTCATATGTATTTATAGGGTACATGTGATGTTTTGACACAGGTACACAATGCAATTTAATCAAATCAGGGTATCCATTAGTTCAGGCATTTATCATTTCTTTGTGTATTATTTTAAAAATGCTGTTTCAACTCATGTTAAGATATGATTTTAATAAAAGGACACTAGAATTTCAGTCATTTTTCCAAAATAATAAGTGGATTAGATGACAAAGTTTTCCTTGTCTAGGCTGGGCTTAGCTAGGTAGATTTGTTTAAGTTGAAGTATGTGTTGTGGTTTTATTTCTCACTGCATATTTCTGCATTTAGTATGGCCAAATAGGTTCCTGCCAAACCCAAGCCCCTCCTGAGCATAGCAACTATAAAGCATGGGGCAGGGGGAGAAAGATATGAAGACATTGAAGAGTGAACAGAAATAGTCAGATTCTAGAGGGGAAAAAGGAAATGGTACATGGTTAGTTTCTTAATTTACAGGTTTTAGCCAGAAGGCAAACTCTGTGAACTCAATACCACATAAGGCAACTAAAATTCTGATAGAAAACATTAAGTCCTTCTGGAATGAAGAATTATAGAACAGAGATTGAGGCAACCACAGCTGTTAGAAAATGAGATGGTATTCCAGAAAGGAGAGAAAACAGAGGGAGCAAGAAATTCTGCTTCTTCCGACTGACATCTGAACAAGTCAAGTGTAGATGGACTTAAAGTATGTCAGCTATGGACTAAAGCACAAAAGAGAGATTGGCATGCCACCCAAAAGATAGAAAATGCAGCAAGAGTTCAACCAAGTTAATCTTCTGCCAACACAAAAAAACATTAACACACTTTGGAAAATTATAATCAGAGTCTTTATAATTTAATGTTTTATAGTATATAGGATAGAGTCCAAAAGTACTTGACATAAAACAAAGCCAGCAAGACTTCGCTCATATTCCAACTCAAAAAGTTCTCAATGTTGGGGTGGAAAAGCTAGTAGGTGCTCACGGTATGAGTGGAGAAAGATTTCTTACTCAGATTCTCAGATTCAGAGATTTATATAAAAGTAAAATTTATTAGAACGAGATATAGATTCACAGAGTGTGATACATACACCACAGATGATGACCGGACCCATTTTCACAGCAAAAAGAGCAAAAGGAAGAATGCAAAAGGGTCCTGGTTATGGTCCGCATCTTGTTTTATAGTGCCCAGATTGGGACCTCCCTAGTGGCTCAGATGTCACCATGGAACCACTTTGGACAGTTGGGAATTGCATTAACAAGCATGCAGGTTGTTCTGGGTCAGTTTCTGGAATCTACGGTATGTGTGCAGCTTGGCCCCTGGGCAAGAGAGTACTCTGCATTCTTTTGCAGCTGGTGGACTAAATAATGATTGGCAGATTCGTAGGGTATTCCCTCCTCCCGCAGGTATGGCAGTCACTTGGGAGAGATTAGGGTGGGGTAGGACCAAGATTGGGGCTGGCACCCACTCTTCTTTTTCTATCCAGGTTGGGCAGTTGCATCAAGGCAACAGCACCCACTTTCATCCCTAGGAGACCAGAATCCCTTGCTAACTACCTAGCATTCAAACAGTGGTACCTCATCCCTACTCAATTCCTCATTAACACCATCTGCTTGGGGGAAGGGGAATGATTCATTTACTGTTTAATAAATGTTTATCCCTTATTTTCCTCTTCTTATCAGAGTAATCTTATTATTGGGTATTAATGGGAGCCCTCTCTTCCCTGGACCAACAGTCTCAGATTTGTCTTCACCTAAAAGATCACAGCAGAGGCAAAATCTCCCAGTAACACCAGGAAATGCGGACAGTACTGAGATTTTGTCTGCAAAGGTTAAGAGAACTAATCATAAGATAATTAACTCCCAATATTAACAGCAATTCACTTGGGAGTCTCTTCAGGTGAAAAATGCTCTCTGGTTATCAGCCTAGAATAAACGACTTAGCTAAACTTTTATTTATTTATTTTTTGAGAGAAACTAGGAAGGGTTGAAGCCAATAATTTACAGTTGATTTAATCCATAAATTCATTAGCCTTTTTCTAATTTGAAGAAGAATACAAAAGATCTGATAGTATGGGTCTCTTCTGGCGCCTCGCGCTGCCTATAGCCTCTAGTGTCACGCTCCACCTCCATGACTGCTTCAGTGTCGCCCGGAAGCCAAGGCCCAGCGGCCCCAAGGGCCATGGCCCATCACCGCTCAGCTGGCCCGACCTACCGTTCCGCACTCGCCTGGGAGGGCGCAGAGCTCTGTCTTGAAGCACTTCTCAGGGAGGAGAGTCCGAGTACCCCTGTGAGCTTCGCTTTCTCCTGTGAGAAGTCTACATTCTCAAGGAACCCAGGGTGTTTGGTTTGTCCTTTTTCTGCCTCCCACTCCTACCTCACCGAACTGGGGGCTCTCTCCGCCAACTGCAGCCTAGCACGCGTTCCTGCTCCACCCTAAGTCGTGTACGACCACCGTGGACCTTGCCCCTGCCCGGCGGACCGGTCCTGCCCCGCCTCTTCTTTTGTGCTTCTTGAGTCACCCATGTTGGGAGCACCACGTTGAGGAAGGAGCACAGGCTTTTGAGCGAAACACTGCAGGTATGAGATTCCAGGTTCCATCATGGAGAACCAATCTAACCCAGGGTTGGTTACTAAACTTCCCAGGCTGTCAGGGATACCAGGAAAGGATAGTAATAATCCCTTTGGTTTCCTTCTGACTTGCGAACATTTCCCATAACGTAATTAGACCATTTGGCACATTTTGTCTTTGGACAACTAGGATATCTTAGGCCAATAAATGTAAGGTATTTCAAAATTGGTATGTAATTTTCATCCTTTTCTTTTTTCTTTTCTTTTCTTTTCTTTTCTTTTCTTTTCTTTTCTTTTCTTTGTCTTGCTCTGTCGCCTGGGCGAGAGTGCAGTGGCATCATCACAGCTCCTCACTGCAGCCTCAAACTCCTGGGCTCCAGCAGTCCTCCTGCTTCAGCCTCCTAAGTAGTTGGGACTACAGGCTCGGGCCACCAAGCCCAGCTAATTTTTCTATTATTTGTAGAGATGGGGTCTTGCTCTTGCTCTGGCTGGTCTCGCACTGCTGACCTTATCCTTCCGCTTTGGCCTCCTAAAGTGCTGTGATTACAGCATTAGCCACCATCATCAACCCTAGTTTTTCTTTTTTTCTTTTGGCCCTGTTTTTTTCTTTTAATTTTAATTTTCTCGCTGTATTAAACACTTTACAGACTTAATTTGTGTAGAAGATCACTTGAATATTACTTCTGATTTTTGATTTTCAATGATTGTCATACAAAATATTCAATCCAGGTTAAAAGTTTAAGCATAAAAATACAGTAAAGGTATTAGGGAAGATTTTAAATATATATTTACTTTTGAGTGAGGAAGACCATGTTTATATATTCTTTTCAACCCTGAAGTCATAAAATACTGCCAGAAATTTGAGCATAAATTCAAGTACCAAATATATTTGCAACAGTATAGAATAAGTGTTTCCATTACAGTTTATGGTTCATAACTATAGTTTATGCAAGAAAAAAAGAGACAAATAATCCAATAATGCATGACTCAAGAGGATTAAATATACAGACACAAGACAGAAACATTGGCCAATCAATGTTTGGGATCATATCCAAACATGCTAATAAAACATCAGTTGGAGATGTGAAATTGTCATAAACAGATTTGTAAAACTTAAAAATACCCCTTACTGAGGAATGGGAATTGTGGCAGAAGGGCATTCTTGTTGGTAGGAGGGTGATCTAGTACAGCATTCTGGAAGCAGTCAAGCTATACTTTTCCAGAGTTAAATTGGGTTTTGACAGTGTACCAGTAACATTTATAGTAAATTATTCTGTGTCTGTATGAGTACTACTACAATAGAAATCACAAGGATGTGTATCCAAACACCAGAAACAGGCTAAGAGACTATCATCAGAATAGTTGAATAAATTATGGTACACACATTTAAAAAAAAAAAAAAAACTGGTAGCATGGAGAACCTCTGTCTTTAATCATTGGTTGCATGTTATCCTCTGATGAATTTGCATTTTTGTGGTTTGGGGAATGAATAAGATTGATAGAAACAGCTCTGTAAGTAATAGAGAGATCTATATACTATTTAATTGTTTTTTCCTCAAAAGGAATAAACTAGATCAGAATTTCCAAAAGATTATCTGTTTGATTCCATTTGAAAAGTTTGGGTTTGAGGTACATAAATTTGTGTTTTTAAAACAGCACCTCAGGTGATATGTTCAGTCACAGGTTTTAGGAAAAATTGGAATAAATCAACAAGTTTATATTTTTAAAGAATCAGAATAAACTCGAGAAACTTCTTTTTAAAGAATTCTCGCAGGCCATATCCCAAAGATTTTGATTTAGTAGGTCTGAGGTAAAGCTTAGACATGTTTTTTAAAGTCTTGTATTCTGATGTGCATTTGGGGCTGAAAACTACTGAATTAGATCTTCTGGGAAAGACAATTGCAGCTGAATTCTGAACTTAGAAATGAACTGTTCAAAAGAAGCTGCCTCCATCCCTATAGTAACACAGAAGAATACTTTCTAGGAAGGAATAATATGGTGATCACAGTTCCTGGCATCCAGGATGCTACCATAGGAACTTATAACATATATAGAATAAGGAAGTTTAGAATATTTCCTCTAAGTTTGGTTAGAGATTTTTTTTTCTCTCTCAATTCTTAACAAATCCTTAACCCTTCATCCTGAGTCAAGAGCCTCAGAAAATCAGGTAAACTGTCATTGTGTCGCTGTTGGCCTCTGAATCTCTCTACTCTCACACCCTGTCTTTAAGGAAAGCGTTTCTGAAGGAACTCAATATTAATCTGAGGGTTAAAAAGATACATCTGTCTTAATCCTATCACTATACTGGTCAGAAAAGTTAATGGAATAAATATATTTGCCTTTTAAATATATTTACATTTAAATCTAGAAATATAACAGATTAAATAGCATGAAAAAGCACATATTTAGAAAATACCCAAAAATGCTGAACAAGAAAAGACATTCTTTCTTTAAAATACAATTTTCTAAAAGTTAAAAGTAGAACTACCATAAATATATAAAATGAACTTGTATCAACAATTTTAACAGATTGAGGGATGCAGTAAAATGGTAATGGTTCAAAGAACATTTGAGGAAAAGAGATTTATATATTCCAACAAGAAAGATTTTTTTTAAAATTATTAGGATAGCATTGCTAGTTTTGTGTATAAAAATTAAAGTAACAAATAGAGATAAATCACAGCCTATGGCATTATCTATTCTACCAAATAGAAATCATTTTTATTGCCATATGACAAGATTTTTATTGCCTTTGATTTTCTCTAAGTTAACCTCTGCCCTTACAGAGTTGCAAAATAGTTTAATTAGTAGTAAATAGAATGTCGAACAGATATACACACCCCTAGACCATCAGATAATTCTTGCTAGACAATGCCCAGCACTATAATGAAAAGACACTCTGTGATCTATTTTGCCAATTTCCAAGTTTTGGATTTTTTTTCTTAAGTTTTCACCCTTTTAATTATAAATAATCCTCAAAAATTATTATATCCCACAAAAGGATGTCCTTTATATAGGTGTACCAAAGTTTAATTAACATGTCAAATCTCCTTATACTGGTCAGCAAATGTAGAGACATTTGGTGGTAAGCAACTGCAACAACAATTAATGTCTATCTGGAGATTTTATAAGGAATCTAGGATTATGGATTACTGGCCTACAAGGAAATTACCTTTCTTACTACCTACAAGTCTTGGACTCCAAAAGTCATAGAACAGGTAACATGCCAATTTCCTGTGAGGGCTTTGGAGGCATTGCCTCCATGTAAAAAATATAGCACTTGATCCTTAATGGTGGGCTTATCATACTTGATTACATAAGTAGCATTCTCATATATGTCTCTCATGACCATGGTTACATAGTTTATTGTCCAGTTACATCCTGTAAAAAGAAGGATGTATTTTAATTGAACCAATTTGAATAATTATATTTCCATGAAAATAAAGAAGTCTCAGTAGATATATTAATTTTTGAAATTTGAGTGGTCAATGTGAGTTATATAATATTTAAAATGTTTTATTTCAGTTCACAAAAGCAATAGTATAATTTGTGGGTTAAAGACAGAAAAGAAAGATAAATCACTTCCTTATTTATGCATCAAAAATATATAATTAAAATATCAACAAATTTACTAAAAAAACTGTAATTATAGATCTCTAATCAGTTTATACAGTGATTTGTAATTAATTTTGTCTGATTGTTTTTCTGGTATTGATATAGCAAATCCAGCTTTTGTTTGATTAGAGTTAGTATGGTGTATCAATATATTTTTCATTATTTTAAAGGTTATTTTTATGGAAACATATAGTGACATTTTTAAAATCTGTTCAGACAATTGGTGACTTTTCATTAATGTACTTAGCCTTTATTATATTTAGTATAATAAGCAATATGTTTGGTTTTAATCTGCCATCGTGTCATTTGTTTTATAAATATCCCATCTGTTCTTTGCTCCACCTTTTGCATTTCTTTATACATAAAAGTATAAAACTTTTAGAAGAATACATAGAAATGACAGGAAAAAAAATTTGCCATCTTGGGCTTGGTGAAGAGTTCTTTGACATGACAACAAAAGTATGATCCATAAGAGAAAAAATTTGATAAAGTGAACTTGGTTAAAATTAGAAGTATTGAATATATTTTATGATTCCATTTTATAACCTTTTTTTGGCTTATTAGCCATACTTCTTTGTTTTGTTTATTTTTATTGATTGTAGTTACGTTTATAGTATATACATTTTAACTTATCACCATTTTTATTCAAATTATAAAACTTTACACAAAATATAAGAGTATTACAATATTACTCCCGTTTCTACTCTTCTGCCATCGTGGTATTGTTGACATATATTTTAATTGTACATATATTGTAAACCACATAATTTATTGTAATTATTATGTTTTCAAAATTCAAATGTTGGGAGATTTCCATTCCTGAAAAGATGGAATAGACACACCTTTCTGTCATCCTCTCATAAACACAGCTAAAAACCCTGGACATAAATAGGTATATATGTGTGTGTGTGTTGATAACATAAGATAAAAATAAACCTCTACCGTATATAAAACCTTCTAAAAGTGGATCATAAGTGAAAATGTAAAACATAAAAGTATAAAACTTTTAGAAGAACACATAGACAGTATGGGAAAAAGAATCTTTTGGGTCTGGGGCTTGATGAAGAGTTCTTAGACATAACACAATAAAAGTATGATCCATAAGAAAAAAAAATCTCTAAACTGAACTTTGTTAAAATTAAAAGTTTTTCTGTATAAAAGATTTTGGTAAGAGGTTGAAAGACAAAGCTACAGCATGGAAAAATATTTTAAACCATATATCTTGCAAAAGACTTTTATCTATGTATTTAAAGAATTCTCAAGATTCAAAGTAAAAAAAGAGACAGTCCAGTTAGAAAATGGGTTAGAGACATGAAATAGGCTTCAAAGTGTATATACAGATGGAAAGTAAATACATTAAAATACTTAACATCATTAGCCATCAAGGAAATTCAAATTAAGACCATGATCAGATATCACTGTACACATATTAGAACCTGTGCATATGTATACATGTAATATAAATAAATATATATAGTATATATATAAACCTGGAAATTATTATGTTAAGTGAAATAATTCAGGCACAAAAAACGAATACCACATAATCTCACTTATATATGGAATTCAAAAAAGTGGAATTCATAGAGTCAGAGATTACTGGTTACCAGGGACTACAGGGGGTGGCGTTGGATTGGGAAGATGCTGGTCAAATGATACAAAATTTCAGTTAGATAGGAGAAATAAATTCAACGAGATTATACAACATGGTGACTACAGTTAATAATAATGTATTTATTCTCTTGATATAACTGAAAATTGCTATGAGAGTAGATTTTAAGTGTTTTTATCACAAAAAAAGATATGTAAAGTAATGCATATGTTAATTGGCTTGATTTAGCCATTTCACAGTGTATACATATTCTCAAACATATTGTGCACTGTAAATATATATAATTTTTATTTGTCAATTTTAAAAATAATGACAATAGTGAGTGCTGGTGAGGATGCAAAGAAACTGTATCATACATCCACATTACAGATAGGAATGCAAAACGATAAAGCTGATCTGGAAAACTCTTTGTTGGTTTCTTAACAAAAGACAAGAAAACAAAACAAATAATTAAACATGCATTTACCCATAGATTTAATTTTCCCTCATGACTAGAACTTTTTGTTCAAATCCTAGCTGATTCTTATTTCTAAACTCTTCTATCTCAGGCATCATGTCCCATTATCCAGCAAACCTCTTATGTGCTTGCAAAGCATCCTCTATCATCACACATTCACAAAAAAGGGCTATAGAGCTTCAATTTACTTTTCTGTCTTTCCGTAGCTCTTTAGGGGTAGGGACTGTGTATTTTTTTCTTTCTCTAAGGACATTCAGAGTACCTTTAGGTATTTAATTTGCTCATTGAGCACCTGCTTGTATTTAATTTACAAATAAAATAAAATTTTATTACTTTTGGCATCTTCTCACCTATTATAATAAACTGTAGAAAAATAGATATAAGCAATAACTAGGCCGATCTTAAGAGAGAGAGGTAATCTTTCCTCTGGGTCACTTAGATTTCCACCTCCTGTGGTTCCTATTGTACTTTTGGTGCAAGAAGCAACACAATTGCTCAGCATGAACTGGATGGAGTAAACAAATCTGCTGTACCTGTCTACACTGATCACTGTCATTGTGTCCTTTGAAAACACAGCATTAGACTAAAGGTTTTGTTTCATATAGTCACTGAATTATTTCATTCTCTTCTGCATTTCTTGTGTCTGTGTGTGTTTTCTTTTCTTTTTTTTTTTTTTTTTGACAATTGCTATGTATATAACTTCCCAAAAGCTCCAAGGATCTTCCATTGATGATTATCTTAGTGGCCTCAAATATTTAATAGTGATTAAGGGAAATTGATTCCTACTTTTATTTTTCTCTTTTTTCCTGAAAATAAAGTTAAATTTCAAGATTCCTTTTGATCATTCATTATTACATGTTATGGCTTAATCTTTTTCTTATGTGGACTTTTTTTTATAGACAATACATTTTCTCTTCAGTAGCCTTTGTTTTTCCAAATCAATATTCTGCAAAAAAAAGTACATATATACATATACATATGTTTTTGATCAGATACACTATGAAAGACAGTACCAACATTAATTTTTTAAAGATTTTCCAAGGTACAGAAAAAGATGTTTCACATGGGTAAAAATTAAAAATTTTATTTTAAACAAATGTTGAATCATTCTGTAAACTTAGAAGTTAAAATTTGGGTCTATGCTAATGAAATGCAGGTGAGGCAACCATGAACACATAAATTCATATACACAAGTGCAAAATAAAGGGCTTTTTATTCCCCCAAGCTATTGCAACATGAAAGCAAATGAAATATTTGAAAGAATAAGGCATATTATTGTAGGATTTAAATCGTATGAATCATGTTTGTATTATAAGAATTAATTATGTTTAATAAGATTAGTATTAAGATATATGCTATATACAACTGAGCTAGCTGGTTTAAAATAAATGTTTTCTTGAACTGTTTATTTCTATCTTGAACTCTCAATCTTTTGAGCATTATATAAACAAAAAATACATTAAAATGGGAAAATAGCTTCTAAAGAGGGCTTGATATGAAATAATGTATTCTATTTTAGTAAAGATTTAGTGGTATATCAACTTACTAAATTTTTGTTAAATTTCATTTGAATGTGTTGAAGAATGCTGAAAATGTCTTTGATTTTTTAATTTATTATTCTAAAAAACATGCTATGTTAGTTATCACGTTAAAATCACAATCCCATTTTCATTTACTCTGTAGGGACCTATTTGAGATCTTCCCTACAGTATGAACTGGAGACCACTTCATATTTTCCAAGTTTGTTTCTATGCTGCTTTGCTTTCATTCTTACTTTACATTGCTTTTACTTTTCATACTTTCCTAAGATTCTATTTCTCTTATTTCTCAATATGTATAGCATTAATGTTAGTCACGAGTTTTCTAAAATTTTAAGATAATAGTATAAGTAAATTTTATGCATATAAAAAGTTCCTGCTAGTTTCCTAATAAGTGTAAATTTTTGTTAACTGTACTATCATATGTTTATTTACTTAAATAAGTGTGTGGTTGTCAAGGCAAACATTTAAAATGCATCACACATTCTAGTTACTTCTTTTCAAAGTCAATTTTACTTCTATGCAGCCTTGTGTAGATATTGAGAATGTGAAGTCCAGAGTCAGGTAGAAAGGATCAAATTTATTTCTTTAATAAATACTTAATGACTATTATGTCCCAGGAACTAGAGATCTAGCTATATACCAGAGTCTTTGCCCTTAGGGAATTTATATTCTAGTATATACTAAATGCAAAATTTAGAGTTCTCACACTGTTTAAAATTATTAACTGCTCTAATTTTCAAGACATGTGATACTTTGGGTAATTAAGTTAATCAACTTCTCTGAACATCAAGTTCCATCAACTAAAAACTATGATAAAATTACTAGCTAACTCATAGTGTTATTATGCAAATACTTGAACTAATACAGGTAAAATGGTTATCAGAATAGCCAAAAAATATTATAATGGGCAAAAAGATCATCTAATATGATGGTGATCATTAATAAAATGTTAGCTATTTTCCCTGCTATGGCTCATGTATTGCTTAATGGTTTTACGTAAAACGTATCAGCATGAGATTAAAAAACATTTTTCTTTCTTTTTTCATTTTCGTATAGTTTATAATGTGCAATGATTGTAAATGTTTTCAGCAGTGAAAATGAAGTCCTTGGGAAACCCTACTGTGTATTAAAAAATAAATTAAAAGTAAAATAATCTGTTTCACTTTCTAGAGCTAATTTTCCTAGACACGATAGTGAATTAATGATTAGTGTATCTTTCCTTCAGAAACATGGCATGTTCTGGGCATCATCAATTATCATGGGGTTCAAACTTATTTAATGATACTCGACTAAACCTGTTATCTCTACTGCATGACCCAAGAAACAACATGTTGTATTCTTGTAGCAGTTAATTATGGTAGCCATATTATTCAAATATGTACTATAAGAGTTAGTGGCTTTGCATTTTGCTTTGAAATCAGTAAGTAAGGTATTAGAAAAAATTTAATGTTGGAAATCAATTTCTGATGATATGAGTGATAAACCAAATGTAACCTACACATATGCTTTCTGAATTAGCATAGCTTTTGCTCCATAAAAATTAATATTTGGATTATTGTAGTATGACAAATTACTTTAAAAAATAACATGACCATTTATGTTCAAATAACCTTGTTTAATGAGCTAGTTTTAATTTTCAATGTCTTACATGCCACTTACAATAATAGGATTATATTAATTTTACAATAATTTTTAAGGATAGTAATCCAACACCATGAGACATCAGGATGAAAAATACTGAAACAGTCTATAGCATAATAATATCTAATAAATAGCTAATGAATGGGGATTAATTTATGAACCCCACTAGTAATACCGGAAGCAAAAATATGTTGATTTTATTTCATGTATTGCTAATTCTCTATTTGCCACTATATCCAGATCCTTTCTCCTCCTTTCTCGGAGGTGTTATGGGCTGAGCCTTTGGGATTTCACTTGTGTTTGGAGTAGGGAACAATTTGACAGGAGATTAGTGAACAGAAAAAGAGAGAGGTCTGCGTATATCCCTATTCCCTTTCTGTCCTGTGACCATGTTTTCTGGAGGTAGAGTCCCTCTAGATAGAAGGCTCTGGCTCTGACTCCGGTTTCCTTATTACAATTTCCTTCAGATACAGGAGAGGCAATAGCTTCCCACTTTTGGTTAGCTTCCAGTTGCCTCAGCATCTCTTTGTAGTTTCTTTAACCCTGTCCACACTGCTGTGACCACCTTCTTCATTAAATTCTCTTTATTGTGCCTTTTTGAGTAGAAGTCCATTTTTTGCTGGGCTTTTTATTTCTAAATATTGCAGAGAGGTGTTATTGTTATTTTGGAAAATAATGGGGCCTTGTAGGTAAGAGCAGGGTTTCTGGAGCCATAATGTGTACATTTGAATCCCAGCCCTGCCATGGGCAAATTACTTAACCACAGTGTGTCCCAGTTTCCTTACCTGTAAAATGAACATACCTCTATACCAGAGAGACAAAACCAATAGGATGGATGGATGGATGGATGGATGGATAGATAGATAGATGGATGGATGGATGGATGAAATGGATGAAGGGTTATTTTTTAGGGGAATTAGCTCCACAATTAAGGAAGCTAAGTCTCATGATAGACCGTGTGCAAGCTGGAGACCCAGGCATGCCGATAGCAGGGCTCAGTCCAAGTCCGGAACACTCAGAACCAGGGAAGCCAAAGGTGCAACTCTCAGTCTGAGGCCAAAGACCTGAGAGCCCAGGGAGCCTCCGGTGCATAATCCAAAGCCTCCCATAATCCAAAGGCTAGAGAACCTGGAGTTCTGGTGTCCAAGGGCAGGAGAAAAAGGATATCCCAGGTCTAGGAGAGAGAAAGAAAATTCAATCTTCCACTGCCCTTTTTGTTCTGTCTGGGCCCCCACCCCACTGGATGTTGCCCGCCCATATTGAGGACCTATCTTCTTCACTAAGCCCACAGACTCACATGCCAGTCTCCTCTGGAAACACCCTCACAAACACACCAGAAATAATGTTTTACCAGCTACCTCTGTATCTCTTAATCCAATCAGGCTGATACCATCACACTCTCTCATAGTATTGCTATATAAAGATTCAATATGTCATCTTATGTGAATCACTTCAGTGCATACAGAACATATATATGCGATGAAAATATTGTTAAATGAAGTAAAAGAAAAATTAATGCATTTTGATATGCTATAACTTTTTTTCTGAAAATAAGTTATAGTACTGAAGTGTTAGTGCAAATAATTGCTTTTTCTACAAGGTGGTTCATGTACTCAGATTAAATCAGGTTATAGTTTACTAAATGATAGCTTTTCCAGTGCATATATACCTTCTAAAACATGTTTTCTGTCTCTGATGATTTTTTATTCACATGGAATGATTGTATAGTGTTTCCTGAATCCTCTACAAAGTTGTTTCAAAAATTGTAACTTCTCAAATATGTCAGTTTTTGCAGTGGTCAGGGAGATAATAGTTGGCCTTTAAATAACCATATTCTCTGGTTTGATTTCCCCATAGCTGATGAATTTATATTTCTTCTTACTTGTACTTAAGCCTTCCGTATTCCACTACCTAAGCAGGAAGGAAGATTTGTTTTTCTCAGAATCCTCATTTGCCATATTATTTTTAAATTTCAAGATTCATACATCAGACAGGAGACTGCATTTAGTCCCAACTGTGATGGAAGCAGAGGCAACAGGACTTATGGATAGCAAAATTGCCACAAGAATCAAATTACAATTGTACTGTTTTCTAAACACTATAGTACAGTATCACTGCCAAAGAAGTAATGTTATCATTATTAAAGGTAAAGAGACAAAGTGTACCTTTCACATTATCAACAAACAGTACACATTGACCTTAGAAGGAAACTGTATATGCAGATACGCCGCATCTTTCATAATTGTAGACAAAAATCCATGGTTTTTTTAAGGCTGTTGGCTTTAATTCATGAAACTTTAATGTACTATTGATGTTTCTGGGAAGGGCTGACAGAAATTTTTAGATATATATATATTTATGTATAATATATGTACACTTACTATATATATATATGAATTGATTTGATTCATAAATCTTTACCATGTCATCTTGGGCCAATTCCATTCCTCACTGAGGCCTATTTTCCTTGCTTATGCAATGAAGATAAGGATCCATCTTGTAATTACTAGAATTTGTGCCACAAAGAGTCAATTATGTTCATTATTGCAACTCATAAGGGAAGAGAGTGAAGGAAGAGATTGCTGAAGCATATTTAGTTATTAAAACGCACTATATTTTCCTTTTTAACATCAAGGAAGCTGCCTCTGGCCATGTCAAATTTATGCAAGTGGTCAGCACTATTTTACAAATGCTGCTTAGTTTTCAAAGAAAAATAAGGTAAAATCACTCGGTCTCTGACTGAGGGTATTACAGACATATTTGTCATATAGACAATTGTCAGAAAAAACAGATGTTTGTCCAATGAGAAAATTTTCCCAAAAACAATTAATTTAGCTATTTCTATTGTAGCAATAGTTTAGTGTTCACTTGAACTGGTTCTAATGGACTGAGTTTGATTCTCAACTCTATCATAATGTCGAACTGAAAAAATAATCTTTGCCAATATAAACATATGAATAAAATGTAAAATATTTTATTTTCATATGTAATAACCAATATTAATCAACCATTCATAAAAAAATCACAAATCATATGTCAGATAAAAGTTGGCAGAACTTTCTACATGAAGTAAATTAGCTGACATTGTCTAATGATAACTTCTCTTAAAAAAGCTATGACAATTATGTAAATATAATCATTTTTATAAAAATTTAAGACATTCTTTGGGCAATAGGAAGACAGAAATGTAGTTCTAAACCATTAATAATTATGAAAAAATAGAATGTTTTTTCATAGCTAAGTCTCCAATATTGTAATGTGACCCACTGGAACTTATGAAACAGAACAGTTCTTCCTTGATAAGTCAACCAAAAAATTCCTGCCCGATACTGCCAGATCGTAGTAAATGTATGGTTATATAATGTATGGTTATTGTATGTGGTAATAAAATGCATTCCAGTTCACCTATAACATTCATTGAAACCCTTGGCTTGGCTGCCACTGCAAGTTTAAGGAAGTGACAAAGATGGTTTAAAATGCTTAGCCCTGGGCCTGGCGCGGTGGCTCACGCCTGTAATCCTAGCACTCTGGGAGGCCAAGGCGGGCGGATTGTTTGAGCTCAGGAGTTCGAGACCAGCCTGAGCAAGAGCAAGACCCAGTCTCTACTAAAAATAGAAAGAAATTAATCGGACAACTAACAATATGTAGAAAAAATTAGCTGGGCACGGTAGCGCACGCCTGTAGTCCCAGCTACTCGGGAGGCTGAGGCAGAAGGATCGCTTGAGCCCAGGAGTTTGAGGTTGCTGTGAGCTAGGCTGACGCCACGGCACTCACTCTAGCCCAGGCAACAAAAGCAAGACTCTGTCTCAAAAAAATAAATAAAATAAAATAAAATAAAATAAAATGCTTAGCCCTGTCTAGGTAAAATTGCAGCCTTTGTTTGTACATTTTTATTCTTTCTGAGATTCAGTACACCTTTTAGAAAGATAGCACTCTGTTACTGACCCTAAGTAAGTGCCAATCTCAGTTATGGAATGAGAAAAAAAAATCATGCTATTTGAAGTAGCATGCTTTCAAATAGCATGAATTATTTTTACTTTATAATTATTTTACTTTATAAAAAGAAGTAAGTTCAGATGGGGTAAATTGCAGCTCAAAATCAAAAGCATTATTCATTAATTTGAAAATTTTTAGTTTACTATTTTACTTAGTGCTATTCTTTTGTTCCATGAATTTTCCAACTTTCTTCCTATAACAAGTTCTTTGGACACATGGCTTCCTTTGCATGAAGTACTCTTTCTCTATCTCGATGTTAGGTAAACCGTAGCCATCCTACAACTTGTCGTGTGCATGTGGATGTGTGTCTTTGAGAGCATAAATACATATTTAAAAATGAGTTTTTACTTCTTGTTATAAAAAAGTAAGCAAACCAAAAGCTTTCTAAAAAATTTCCAATATCAGAAGGAATAAAAATAGTATCACATATCTGTAGAAAATATAAAAGATATTATAAAATAAACTTGCTAGCATTAATTAAACCATTGGGTTATTGAGAGAACATGAAGAAAAAAATTATCTAAAATGTAAGGTGCATTTATTGATTAGAAAGGGATAAACAGCACTCTTGTCATTTACTCTGACATTTTAATTAATAATTAAATATATTTTATTAATCAATGCATTATAAGAAAGGTGGCAAATATTGAGTCCATCTCATATAAAAATATTTCTTTAAAGATTTTCTGCAGTGAGCAGATGTAATTTTTACTTTTTTACTCACATTTTCTTTTCCCTTCATTGAATCATCTTTAATAAAATCCCAAGACACATTCAAGATAAAATTCTAGTCAGGTAATTTAGTCAACATAAGCAGGAATCAAATAAGTTACAAGAATATGTTCCAGGAATACAAACATTGTTTTCTATGTTTGTTCATTGTTTTATGTCCTAAATCTCTACCCACTAGACACCAGTAGCACCCTTTTCCCAGTTTTGACAACCAAAAATGCCTCCAGACATTGCCAGTTGTCTTCTGGAGGACAAAAATCACACCATTTTGAGAATTATGAATTATTGCTATAGGTAAAATGTGGAAGAAATAAATTAGGTCCCTGACTTGCATCTTGTGGGAGACATAAGTAAATGAAAAATAAATAAACTGGATCAGTACTGATTGTTCAATACTAAATGGTTTAAAGTTACTAAATTGAATGATACACTAGGTAGTGGGTGAGACTAAATTCAAATAATAATTAAGAGAGTACTGTTCTTTTGTTTTTTGGAGACAGACTCTCACTCAGTTGCCCAGGCTAGAGTGTCATGGCATCAGCCTAGCTCAAAGCAAGCTCAAACTCCTGGACTCAAGGGATCCTCCTCTCTCAGCCTCCCGAATAGCTGAGACTACAGGCAAGCACCACCACACCCAGCTAATTTTTTCTAATTTTAGTAGAGACGGGGTCTTGCTCAGGCTGGTCGTAAACTCCTGACCTCAAGTGGTCCTCCTGCCTAGGCTTCCCAGAGTGCTAGGATTACAGGTGCGAGTGGCCACACCTGGCCTCAGAGAGTACTTCTTGAGAAGGTGGCTCTTGAGCTGAAATTTGAAGAATACAAAGAAGATATATATATGACAAGATTAACAAAGTATTAGTGTCTTTTAGATCAAAAGATGCCTAAATCTGCCTAGGAAAGCCAGGCAAGGCTTTGCTTAGAAGTCTTTCTATTTAAGGTAGAGGCTTTGTGAAATTGTCTGTCAGAAAATTGAAGAAAGGTTATCCTGCACCCACCCCCAATGGAAAGGAAATGGTAGTCAGATTATCATAATTTTCCTGGGCAGTTCCTAGTAGCCCAGTTCTCACAAGTGGACACATTGAGAGCCAGCTACACAGATTGCAGTGGGTTACATCACAAGAGAAGGACCCAAGCTTAGAAAACCCACGGCTTTGATAATGGCAGTAAACTTGTCTGCCTACAGAGAGGCCTATTTTTTTTTATCATGCTAGACAATAAACAAACCTGCCCTTTGCCCTGGAGGGAGACTATGCTTGTCAGCCTGGGAAAAGGCTGTTGACTACAGGAACATCCTTGAAAAGAAAGTGGGGAACAAAAAGGTAGTTATTGCTTCTGCTTGCAAGATACACAGAAATACAAGAGACTTATGGAAAATTGTCTTAGAATATTTGGGAATGGTTTTATGGATTGAATTATGTTATCCCAAAATTCATATCTTGAAGCCCTAACCCCCAAATGTGACTGGATTTGGAGACAGGGCCTTTAAAGTGGTGCTAAGGTTAAATGAGGCCATAAGAATGGGGCCTTGGTGCATTATAACTGCATTCTTATAAAAAGAGGGAGAGATACCAAGGATGCGTGCTCACAGAGTAAAGACCATGTGAGAACAGAAGAGAGGCAGCTGTCTGCAAACCCAGGAGAGAGGTCTTAGAGGAAATCAAACCTGCCAATACTTTTATCTTGGAATTAGAGCCTCTAGAACTGTGAGAAAATAAATTTCTGTTGTTTGAGCTGCACAGTCTCGGGTATTTTGTTCTGGCAGTGTGAGCTGATTAATACAAATAGTAAGCATAAGTGGAAGATTAAAATCTAGATTACGTATAATATTAGTGTAATACATGAATCCAGAAAATATTATTAAAATCCCTGGTGTGATGAGCATTTGCCCTGAGGGAAAGATGAAGGTAATGAAAAGGAAAGGAGAGGTGGCAAAACAATGAGAGGAAATAGTGGCTGATCTTAAATGTAGGCAAGGAAGGAAGCAAATAGGGATCTATGTTTTAAATCCTAAGAGAATGTGGGTAGTGACACTGAATTCAAGTGTGGAAGTCAATTTTTGTGGAAAGAATATGTTCGAGTTGGAAAGATTTGAGATGACAACCAGATATATAAGAGGGAATAGCTGGGAGCCGATCATTGATAGAAATCTGGAGATCAAGGGAAAACAGCAGAGAGAGGAGAAAAAATAAAGATTTTGCCATCATCTGCATACAGATGGTCATTGAAACTATCAGAGTTGATCCCATCTTGAAGGAAGAGATTATTGATGGTAAGAGAAAACAAAGGTCCTTCATTACAGAGCAAAGAGCTAAAATTCATTTAAATGGTCTAAATGATTTATTTTGGTAGTTTCTGCCATGCTTTTCTCTGTTCATCTTGTATAAAATCTTATTCTTGGGCTAATGTTAAGCAAATCTTAGAGTAGCTTTAGCTACATTAATTGGTGGTATGCAGAATTTACAGTACGGACCAGGACAAAATACTAGGTATCAACATATCTGTTAAACATCATTGTTTTCTTTAATGATATTTGCCTAGATTCTATGACTGCACTTAGGAGTTAGTCCATGATAAAGTGCATTCCATCAGAACTGAAGCTCTGCTCTGAAACCATGAATTTAAAATCTTTAAAACAGTATATTTTTTAAATTAAATAGTATTCAAAGCCAGTATATTAAAATGAATTTTATTTATAATACATATAGCTATAGCTCCTCATTCAGACAAATGAAAGTTATCATTTTTTCTTTTAATGAAAGAATACATATCTAAATAGTAATATATTTGGCAAAATAATAGTAGTAGCAGTAGAAGTAGTAGTCATCACAGAAGTTAATTGCCAATGTTAACAGAGTGGTTGCTGTTCTAGATACCTTCTGGATGTAATTTCATTAATACTCCAATCATTCATGATAGATAATATTATTACTCTCATTTTACAGATGAAAAATCTAAGAAACAAAGAATTTAAGGAATTTGAACAAAATCCAGTTTTCGTGCCTTAGTAAGCTGGATCCAAGGCACACACTCTAAAGCGTAGGGAATAGACAATGAAGTAGCATTTACACGTATTGATTTAAATATTTTTGTAGCCTATAATTTTAAAGGGTCCCATAATTAACCTTTGTTGTATTTAGATAAGAACTATTATACATATTTGTTACGTTACTTTTATGTGAGACATACTAGTATAATCAGCAGTTGAGGATGAGTGGTTCATATTTTTATGTGTAACAAAACTTGGAAGATTTTTATAATTCAGAACATTGTAATGAATGAAAAAATTAAATTCATGGAAACTGTATTATGTGCATGGAATATTTCTTTAAGTTTTGTTTGACATTAAGGAAATATGAAGGTAAATAAAGCAGATAAAACATTGGGACTTCTGAAATTGATTGTAATAATTCCCCTATTAAAACATAGTAAATGAAATATCAATATATTAAAATTTAAAATGTCACCTAGTTTTGATTTTTTTTTAATTTCCAAGAACTTCCATGAGAACAATAAAGTGGTTGACCTAATAAAAATTATATGTCTATTGATAATGAACCAGTCAGTGAGAGATGAGGTCCTGTTCTACTACAACATCATAACTTGATAACTTGAGGCCCAAACTTACAACAGTGTCTCCCCAAAGAGAGGATGGGACCTGCAGAGCTGAGACATCAATAACAACATTTAGTTAAGACTCATTTATGCCAGAGAAAAAAATGTCTTTACTTGAATTTTGTTTTTTCTATTTAGGCCAGAAGTGATAGAATGGGATATTACACAATTTGGTGCCATTTATAGTCTATTTTCTTCTAAATAATAAATCTAATCATATTCATAATGGTTGTATTTCTCTTGGAAAATATTACATTTACTCTGTATCTCCAAAATTACCCATCAAAATTTTATTTCCCCCATATTTTTCCATTCCAGGCTTTCACAGGTGTTGTCACTCATAAAATATTTCCATCCCAACTCTCTTCCTTTTCTCCATTTCTAACATCAAAACAGTCCTCTTCTTTATAATAGAAACACACTGTCTTTCATGCTAGATGACTCATCTGCAACACTTGCACTTGAAATGGTCTCAACCAAATAGCACCTCAATAAACGTGGTGCTGTCTCTATTCAGGATGTTTAAACAAACTACTAATAGAATAATATATATACAGTGGGTTCTCCATATCTGTGGTTTATACATCCATAGATTCATCTAACCATGGATCAAAAATATTAGAAAACAAAAATTCCACAAAGTTCGAAAAAGTAAAACTTGAATTTGCCTTGCACTAAGTACTGTGTTGAATCCATGTGAAAGAAGTGATGTATAGGCATTGTATTAAGTACTATACAAGTAATCTAGAGATGATTTAAAATATACAGGAGGATATAAGTAGGTTATATGCAAATAATACATTATTTTCTATGAGGGACTTGAGCATTTGTGGATGTTGGTATCTGTGAAGTGTCTGAAACCAATCTCCCCATGAATACTGAGGGACAACTGCATATATATATATATGCACACACACATATACACACACACACATATATATATACACACACATATATATATGTATTTATATACATAAATCCACATATTTACTTACTTCATTTAATTATTGCAGAAACTCTGTGATGCTCAGATCACAATCTCATCTTACAAACAAGGAAGTTAAGTACCAGAGAGACTGAATGACTTTCTCATAGCATAAACATGGTAGTTACACAGCCAGGCCTTCAGAACAAGAATTTATTACTCTTCTCACTATTTCTAAGTGTTTTCGATATAAACATATTATTTCTGTAACAATGTATATGATATTAAGAAATCTCTTTTTGGTGTTTACAAAGTAGTAGAGAGCAAGCAGGCAGGCCCCTTTTTAAGTAGTAATGCATGTCTGCTGACCAAGAGCTAAGGTGAATTATCATGGGATGAAACATTGATTATGCATAAGCAAAATGTTGATCATGTATATTTCTCCCATATAGGGAATATGAAATACATAGGTAAATTCTAGCAAGGTATATTCTTTTGAAAGGGAACTATATTTTGGAAAAAAATAAGAGAACAAACTTTTGAGTAACGTGTTAATATTTTTAGATAACTGGAAGGTATGTCTTTGTCACTTAAAGTCAGGGAAATTGCTTTGGTTAAGACCTGTATTACAAAGGAAAACCTGGGATAAATTAGTTCAGGCAAAAGGAAAAATGTATTGGTAGGACTAGGGAATTTACATGACTACTATACTGTTTAGTTGCATGTTATGGCTAACTGGAGCTTCTAAAACTTTGCTCTGTCTTTAATTTCTTCTTTCTGCTTGATTCTCTCACATCACCTTCCTCTGCATAACTGGAAATGTGACAACCTGCAGAGTTTATATCTCATAGCCTCACCATAGAGAGTAACAGATATTCTGCTTAGTGGAGCTTGAAAATTGTCAGCCTAATATTCTTATTTCCCAAGAGATAACCACCTTTATATCAAGCAGACATGGAGAAGAAGCTGGGTCACCAAGCACAAATGTGAGCACTTAGGTCCTAGGCCTGTGCATCAGAAAACTGACATTAGTTATAGAACAGAAGCTCAGGGAAATCATATTTGAAAACACAAACACTAGAAGGCAATACATGCAGAAACTGCAAATGCTCAACAAAGATGGAATTAAGTGTCTTGGTCTTACATGCAACAAAGCTAATACAAACACCTCAGGCTCTCAAATGAGTACTGAGCTAAAAGAGTCACTAGCTTTCCTGTGTGCATTGTCATTATGCCAAAACCTGAGTATGTCTATCTCCTTATTCTTCTGTCTCCATCGCCTTTTCTCACTCTTCTGTTTGCTTGCCAACATGTTCAAATAATGCTTATAACTGTCTTATTTCCCCATGAACTAAAGCTGTAATAAGATACTGAAAAATATAGTTCTTTCTTTAGTAATGTGTTGGGTGGAGCAGGGTTTGATATTCTCATTCAGCCGTTTATAGCCAGAATTATGGAAGTCATTTTTGGCACTAAATTGAAGACATGATGAATGGGGGAAATGGGCAAGCAAAACAGAAAGGCAATTTCTCCCATATGAAGACTTTGCTATTTTAGTCATAAATAGCCTAACTAAAATTATACCACATATTAAGGAAATGAAGAGTGAATTGGTGAAAAAGTTTGGTTTCAGTATTTCATTTTTTCACCATTATTATCTTGTATTTGTTTCTGGAGTGATGACAGGCACTTGGCTTTATTTAAGCTATTAGAGAAGACAGAGTTCCTGCCCCAACAGTTTCCTATTGAAAGTGCACAAATTCAGGAAGTAAGACATGGTTTGGTTTATATAGAGATGAGGACTTTTTTTTCCCCCTGAAGTGTGACATTTTACTACTAACTTTTGACTGCTTAAGGAAGGGGATGATTGATGCCATCGAAAAAGTCTTCCAAGGATAAGTGAGTAATTCTTAGCAGAAATCCAATGTTATAAAGGAAAGAAGCATACTTTTCTTATTATAAAATAAAGTTATAGAGAGCATTATAATATTGGATATACCTAATTGGCAAATATTAATTTTATGTTACTAGACAACAACATCAACAAAAAGTCTTCCAAAAAGGAATATCAAGTCACTTTGGACAAAAGCCCTATACTGGAAAAAGAAGAAAAGAAAAGGGAAATTTTTAAAATAACTTTTTATCAAATAAATAAAAACATAAAAGCTACACATGTTGGTCTAATAATCTTTTCATGAATTATGTTCTTTTAAAGACCAACAGAAACTACTGTATTACCGATAATTTTTTCATTACATCATTTATAAAGGAAAAAAGAGACAAAGGTTTTCTTTGGCCTTTCCCTCACTGATGTCAAAAACTAAAAACCTAAGATAATGTTGTCATTCCTTTGGAAAATAGAATGAACATTCTAAAATTGTGCTTGCGAATTTGCCTACAGTTACTGGTGATCAATTATATACATATTTGATAAATCATTTTTGGTGTAGAGACAAAAAAAAAAAAAATTGATGTTTCCAAACCAATGCACAGATGGGAAATAAAGCCAGAAAAGACAGCTTCCAAACCTTTGCTATGGCACTTGAATTATGTTTCGAAATATTTTTATCATCTTGCTTTAAAATTTTTGTGAGGGAAGACACATTTTCCTTTTCATAGATTACGCATGAGGTTACCTGTCCTTTCAATTACAGAGTCTAAGAAAATCCCAGAAAATCCTTGTGAAAAGATGTTCCACTTTGGTCTAGTGCATTTTTCTTTGGCAAACTTTTGCAATTTGTCAGCATTACTAAGTATGACAGTCTCCAAAGCACTCACTGCCAGCAGGACAACAGGAAATACCCACTGTAATAAAAGAGTTTATAGTGTTCAAAAACTTATTTTCCAGGAGCAGAAAAGCTGATCTCCTCGACAGGCAAATGTAAAACACTTTATGGTTAAAAGAAACTGTGCTTCACATTTTGTCATAATTATTTCAAATAGCTATAGTTTAAAGGTGTGCCACACATTCAAGGAAAATCAGCAAGCAGTTATAGTAAACCACGTCTTTGTTTCTTTTGGGGATGAAAGCAAACCAAAGTGAAAAGACTGGGAAAGCTGATGACTAAAAATAAGTTTACATACATATTTCCTTGATAAAATAGAGCTTTTGTAGTTATAAATTACTGCCGTGTGCAGCCTCACTGTTAAAATATCATTATTGTTTTTTGTTCTTATTCCCTCCAGGGCATATTTAAGATAACCCATTTGCAGGTGTACATTTAAAAACTCTGTTTTTTTATTTCCTCTAATTTTCAAATTTATGGACATCTACAAGATGAATTTGAACAGCCAGAATAAATAAAAGTGCTCTTTTAAGTAAGTTCAATAGTTACAACCAATAGAAAGAAGGCTCTGCCAGGAAAAGAAGCCCTTAATCTGTTTCCCAGCCAAAGGAAAATATCACCAGTAAAAACTATTCCCAGACCAACAAGAACAAAGTTCTTCATTCACAAAGTGAAGGAAGCCAAGGACAACCAGAGTGTTTATTGAAATCCAAGGAACAGCTTTGATTGCAAAATGTTCAATTTTTTTAAGTGGAACTAAAATTTACTTTGTACATAGTTGCAATTTATTGAAATGAGGAAGAGATACATATACTTACTATTTTTTCATGAAATTTCTTTTTCTTCATGTACCCCCATATATATTGTCTTAGTCTGTTTGGCATTACTATAATAGAAATATCACAGACTGAGTAATTTATAAAGAAAAGAAATTTATTTCTCACAGTTCTGGAGGCTCAGAGGTCTAACATCAACATGCCAGCATCTTGTGAGGGCCTTTGTGTTGCATAGTACCATGGTGTAAGGTGGAAGGGCAATAGATGGTAAGTAAGAGCAAGAGAAATGGAGCTGAACACATTATTTTATCAGGAACCCACTCCATGGTAACTAACCCCACTCCTGCGATAATGATATTGATCTATTCATGAGGGCAGAGCCCTCATGACCTAATCACCACTTAAAGGTCCCATCTCTCAACACTGTTGCATTGGAGATTAAGTTTCCAACACACAAACTTTGGGGGACACATTTAAACCATAGTATTCTGCCCCCGGCACCCAAAATTCATGTCCATTTTGCAGTGCAAAATACATTTATTCCGTCCCCAAAGTCCCAAAGTCTTAACTTGTTCTAGCACCAACTCATAAGTCCAAAGTTTAAATCTCATGTAAATCACATATAGGTGAGATTCAAGGCACAATTCATCCTCAGGCAAATTCCCTACAGCTGTAAGTCTGTGAAATTAAACAAGTTATCTGCTTCCAAAATCCTATGGTGGAACAGGAATCAGATGGCCATTCCCATTCCAAAAGGGAGAAACAGACAAGCAGAAAGGGGTACCTGGTCCCAAATAAGTCCAGAACCCAATAGGAATAAACAGCATTAATTCTTAAGACTCCGGAATCATTTTTCACTCCATGTGCCACTGCCTGGACACACTGCAGTTGGGGTTGGGTACCCACTATCTCAGGGAGCCCTTATCCGTGGTTTTGCTGAGCTCAGTTTATGCTTCAGCTCTGCGGTATTGGGTTCTTATGCTTGCAGCTCTCTCAGCCTCGCATTGCACACTGGTAGCTCTATAGTTCTGGTGTCTCAGTGGCAGTCCTACTTCCATGGCTCCAGTAGGCACTGTCCCAGTGGGATGTCTCTGCGGTGGCCTCCTTCTTGTGCCTCCACTACGCATTTCCAAGGTAGATACTCTCTGCAACAGCTCCAACTGTACTAAGTTTCCTCCTGGGCCCCCAGGTTGTCCCTGACATCCTTTGAAATCTAGATGGAAGCTGTCGTGACCCCACAGGTCTTGTATTCTGCATGCCTGGAAAATTAGCACCACATGCCTTCCAAGCAGCAGATCATCAGCACCTGGGCCCACTTGAGCCAAGGCTAGGCTAGCTGAGTAGCATTGTGCCAGAATGTGAGGAATGGAGACCTGAGGCAGCACCTAGCAACAAATGCTGAGTTTCTACTGGCGCATCTCTGGAAATCTTGCCCTCAAAGTTCTAGCGTGGCTCAAAGATCTCAGAAATGCCTTTGGGATCAATCTGCCGTTGTCCAGATGAATAGCATCTGGTTTCCTTCAATTCCTATTAATCTTCTTAGCAACTGGTCATGTGACAACACCCTTGGTTTGCTCTCCTGAGGATACCTTTTCATTTCTTATGTAACCAGGCTGGGAATTTCCAAGATTTTTACATTCTGTTTCTCTTTTAATTATAAATTCTATCTTTAAATTGTTTCTCTCTCTTTTTGCATCTTACCATATGTGATTAAAACTTGCCACACAGTTCATTCAATATTTTGCCTAAAATTTTTTTCTGCCAGATATCCTAGCTTATCACTCTTAAATTCTGCCTTCTATAAAGCCTCTGTGCATGGACACAATTCAGCCAAGTTCCTTGCTGAAGGATGGTGTTTACTCTAGTTTCTAATACCTGGTTCCTCATTTCCTTCTGAGACTTCATTAGAATGGCCCCACTCCATATTTCTATCAACATTCTGATTGCGATAACTTAAGCAAAAAAGTATCAGACTTCCCCTACATTTCTTGTCTCCTTCTGGGCGCTCACCAGAATTGCCCTCAATGCTCTATTTATGGCCATTTAGGCGTTTTCTAGCCTGCTTCTCCAATTTCTTTTTTTGTTTTTAGATTTATAGTTTTATTATAATAACGAATAGTTGTCACAGTGAGATCTACACACAAATACAGATTATATTTAAATTCATATAGAATATTTACATTTTTTAGTTGTATTTTTGAAATTAGAAGATGAAGTGCAGCTTACGTTTTACAATACAGAAAAGAAAGATTTACAAGACAAAAACAGAATTAACAGTAAAAATACAACTGTCTCTTCCTGGTATAATGTTAGAAAGCTACATCTTCTAAATCTGCTGATTCTCCAAGTCATTGAAATATGGATGATTCAGTACCATTTTGCCAGAAATTCATTTGGTGGGATCATAGACTAACATTTCTGAGAGCAAATCTAAGTCATTTTCATCCAAGTTTTTGACATGCGATGCTAGGCTTCCGGGTTTCCACTTGGGAAATGTATTCTTATAGTCCTGTAAAGATTCCACTTCTGGCCACACGTCATTATTGGGAGTGCCTAAAGCTCTGAATATCCTGAAGAGTTTATGAATTTCTGAATGCCAATTATTCTAATTTCTTCCAGCCTCTATCCCATGCCGCTTCCATATTTATCAGGTGTTCACAATAACAACAGCCCCACTTCTCAGTACCAATTTTCTGTCTTAGTTCATTTTATGTTGCTGAAACTGAATACCACAGATCTGGCAAATAATAAACAATAAAAGTTTATTCGGCTCAAGGTTCTGGGTTGGGAAGTCCATGATCAAGAGGCTACATCTGGTGAGGCCTTCTTGCTGGGTCATAACATGGCAGAAGCTATCACATGGCTAGAAATACACAGCAAAAGAAAGCCAAATTTATTTTTATAAATAACCCACTCTTATGATAATTACATTAATTTATTATTGAGGGCAGAGCCCTCATGACTTCATCATCTCTTAAAGGTCCCACCTCCCAGTACTGTCACATTGGGGATTAAGCTTTCAACACGTTGACATTTGGGGAACACATTCAAACTATAGCATTTACTTTATTGTTAAGATGGATTATGAACTATTTATCAAATTCTTGCTTTTATGTTATTGTTTTTATTCATAAAATTATGCCAAATTTTGTGTGAATAATTTTAGAAACATATCACATTAAAATTCTTTGTTCTAAACCAAGATTTGGTTTTTTTTTTGTTTTTTTTTTTCCTGCTTTTTTCCTAAAATTACCTTGTGGCTATTAAAGGATATTCTCTCTCTCCCTCTCTCTCTTTCTCGCTCCTTTTTTTTTTTTAATGTATGTTTCTTATTTTTTTTTTTATTTCAGCATATTACTGGGGTACAAATGTTTAGGCTACATATATTGCCCTTGCCCAGCCCGAGTTAGAGTATCAGGCATGTCCATCCCCCAGAAAGTGCACATTGCACCCATTATGTGTGTATATACACATCCCCTCCCCCCCCATCTGCCCAACACCTGATAAATGTTATTACTATATGTGCACTTAAGTGTTGATCAGTTAATACCAGTGTGATGGTGAGTACATGAGATGCTTGTTTTTTCATTCTTGTGATACTTCACATAGTAGAACGGGCTCCAGCTCTATCTAGGATAGTACAAGAGGTGCTATATCATTGGTTTTTTTGTGGCTGAGTAGAACTCCATGGTATACATATACCACATTTTATTAATCCACTCATGTATTGATGGGCACTTCGGTTGTTTCCACATCTTTGCAATTGTGAATTGTGCTGCTATAAACATTCTAGTGCAGATTTTTTTAATAGAATGTCTTTTGTTCTTTTGGGTAGATGCCCAGTAATGGGATTGCTGGATCAAATGGTAGTTCTACTTGTAGCTCTTTGAGGTATCCCCATATTGTTTTTCACAGAGGTTGCACTAGTTTGCAGTCCCACCAGCAGTGTATGAGTGTTCCTATCTCTCCGCATCCACACCAACATTTATTATTTGGGGATTTTTTTATAAAGGCCATTCTCACTGGAGATAAGTGATATCTCATTGTCTTTTTGATTTGCATTTCCCTGATAATTAAAGATGTTTAGCATTTTTTTATATGTTTGTTAGCCATTAGTCTATCTTCTTTTGAAAAGTTTCTGTTCATGTCCTTTGCCCACTTTTTGACAGGGTTGTTTGATTTTTTTCTTGCTGATTTTCCTGAGTTCTATATAGATTCTAGTTATCAGCCATTTATCGGATATGTAATATGTGAATATTTTGTCCCGTTCTGTAGATTGTCTGTTTGCTCTTGTGATAGTTTCCTTGGCTGTGCAGAAGCTTTTTAATTTGATAGGATCCCATTTATTTATTTCTGTTGTTACTGTGATTGCCTTTGGGGTATTATTCATAAATTGTTTGCCTAGGCCGATGTCCATAAGGATTTTTCCAATATTTTCTTCTAGAATTCTTAGAGTTTCGCACCTTAGGTTTAAGTCTGTTATCCACCATGGGTTGATTTTTGTGAGAAGTGAAAGGTGCAGATCCTGTTTCAGTCTTCTACATGTGCCTATCCAATTTTCCCAGCACTGTTTATTGAATAAGGATTCTTTTCCCCAGTGTATGTTTTTGTCTGCTTTGTCAAAGATTAGATGGCTGTATGAGGATGGTTTTACATTTGGATTCTCTCTCTCTGTCACTCTCTCTCCCACTCAGTCTCTCTACACCCATCTCTCACACACACATACACACACACACACAAACACAAATGCCAGAACACAACTGGAATTGTGTGTTCGGGGAAGAGTCATTAACCAATTAAAGTTTAAGTATATTGGTTATGTGTTAGATGTTATGTGGGAGATAAAACTGAAAAAGACAATAAGAATCTGATTAAGAGCTTGAAACGCTATTCAAGAAATTTGGATTTGTCTCATAGGCAATATAATAGCATTGCTGTGTTTGATTTATGTTTTCTTTTGGTTTTGGTTTTTGGCATGCAGATAGCATGACCAGATATAAACGTTAGCAAGATTATATGGTAACAGTGTAATGAATAAGCAGGAATGCAAAAAGTCTGAAATTTTGGATAATAGTTAATGAATTATTTTACTGCAGTAGACAAGTTAAAAATAATGAAATTGTAAGTTAAAGAAGTTAGAGGAAAGAGAATTGAGAGACATTTCAGAAGTGGAATTGATGAGTTATTGGGATTTCTTAGAGGTAGAGGTTAAGGCAAAGGATATGACAATGTTTTTAACATGAGGATTTGTTAGAGGTATTACTCTATAATAATTGACATAGGAAGTA